>JAIPRL010004382.1:0-38719 GCA_025469235.1 Pemphigus obesinymphae | reverse complement strand
AAAATGATAAAAAAAAAATGTTGACCTTTTTTTTTGGTGGGGGGGGGGGTAAGTGCATGACCCGCGAAGAAAGTCTGGACACGCCTATGTTGTCGTCCGTGTTTCCGCACCGTCGACCAATGATTTCGTATTTGGCGAGTGAGCGGATACCCAAAGCCGTGGCAATATTCGGTAGCGCCCTTGGCAAAGAACCGAATTTTCGCCCCTAAATTGGTAAAAAGTCATCAATTTTTTGGAGTTGCGCCCCCATTCATTAAAAATCAAGTTAATAACAAAAAAAGAAAGTCATCAACTTACTTTTACAAGATTTTGTCCGTCAAATTTTCGCCCCCCCCTCCCCAATCTTAGAAATTTAAGGATAGATATTACTGAATTTCGATTTTTGCACTCCCTTTTCTGTTGTGCCCTTGGCCTGGGCCGGTTTTGCCAAGCTCTTGCTACGGCTCTGCGGATACCATATACTCTACATACCGATATAAACATCGTATAATATAATATCTGCGAATATAATACGAAATGCATATATTTGTACATAACTATATAATATTGTTATTGCGTATTGTTTTATCGTTTTCATGATTCCACGCGGTTTTATACACCGTTGCGGTGTTTCGCATCGGTACGTTTAGGTACGTATAGCCGCAATATCAAATCACGATAAATGATGGCATTAAAAATAACCTCCCCGTTTTAACCGAAATCGGGGAAAAAACGTACCCGTCGAAATAAAAATACGCACGTTTTAGAATACCTACGACACTTGTAGATATACCACTAACCAAGACGCTATAATATGGAGTTTATATACAGTAGGTATATGCACTGGAAACGACATGGTAATCGGTTGGCGGGAGCGCGGCCGGGTCTTGTTACGGATATTTTGTGCCGGGGCAAACTAACGGACTGTGCTGTACCCTGGTGGGGAATATCATGAACTACTAACGTGTGTGCTGTATTAATGATAAAAAATATAATTTGAAACGTCGGCGACTTAACTATTATTACTATTATTATTATTATTATAAGCATGCACATTCACATTAGTAGTTTATGATATTCACCGCCTGAGTACAGCACAGTCCGGTAATTTCCCCTAATCACAAAATATTCATAACAAAACTGAGTTTAGACATTCGTTTCCAGTCCATAGCATCTTAGTTCGTGGTACCTATACCTATATAATATGTATACCCGCTATAAAATGGTCTATGTGATTTCCTTGAGAGGGTAATCGGAATAATAATCCCCGAATATTTGAAACGGCTGTAATACTGGGTCAATTTTGGATTTAGGACCATAATCTAAACAACAAAATTAATTTAAAAAAATATCTATGGAAATTTGGTATCAAAAATGAGAATAGCTATTTAAATTTTTAACCATTTCGATACCGTAAAATGGGGCGACATTAATATCGTGGGGTAACTTTGATTTGTCTAATATTTTTGATAACACATAATATCTTTGTGACCGTTTCTGTGGTAGTGTTGATTGTTGGTTATCATTATTAACTACCGTCAGAAAAAAAAACTGACTCAAATTAAATGTTAATGTAAAATTAAGAAAATCGTTGTATTTTTTAAAAGTAAGTATACATATTACTATTGTATACTATACCATAAAGAATATTGTAACTTCAAATGTACTTATTTTGAACTAGTGATTTTTCAATGATGTTAATTTAATGTTGTTAATTGTATTTAATTGAATGTATTTGATGCTAATAAATAAAATAATGTCAGTTTTATATAACCTACCTGAAGTATTATTTTACCTTAAAGCCTTGGGGATTATTCTTCCGGCCATTATTATTCCAGGATTCCCTTGAGAGATAAATAATCAACAATCGACCGCGACGGAACTACTATACTATATGTTACCTATATAACTATATAATTATACTCGAATAGATTTTTGGTCGTTGGGACTTCAAAAAATCATCACAACTATTCGTAGTCTCTTTTTTAACATTACTTAATATTACATAACATTGTTCAAATGTGTTCTAACAATTGAGATCTATTGGGCACCTCACGTAAATTATGAAAACTCGTGTAAATATACATAGAGTATACCTATGTTATATAATATACCTTACGCCCCTCTCGTCCTCCCGTCCTTACAATTCGTTACCGTGGTTACCTGCAATATGAATATTTACAAATTTTATTCGTAATTATTATATATTATTTTATACATATTAATATTAATTATGCGTATAATATAGTATATTAGTTATGTGCTATTCGTGTTAAACTTATCATATGATTGCATTTTATTATCGAAGTCGTGAATAAAAATAACTATTTCTAATATATAAACGGTTTAAAAAAAAAATGTCATGTAATATTTGTTTATTGTTTTTGTATAGGAAATTAACTAAAAAATAATATCTACAAAAACCAAGAATTTAGCACACTCGTTGCAGAGTCGGGCTTTTTCCGATTTGTTTTTAACTAAAACATTAGGTATATATTTAATTTAATATTTAGCAACATGTTATAAAATATATTAAATATAAGTAAAAAAAAGAATTAGTACTAAAAATACACTCACTATAAATTTCAAGTCAGCTCCTTTTTAAATTCTGAGAGACGCGAAGCTTTTTAAATACCTACTGGTTTAATTATAAAAATAAAATTCCTGGAATAAAACAGTCTTTATTATTGCCCCATATATTTTCCTATAGGTACTTAAATTCAAAGAAAACCAGCCACTAAAAGTAAAATGAAAGATGTTATAAAATAATAATTTTAAGGTTAAACAAATCCAAATGTGACATTATAATATAGCAAAATATTTATTAATCCTTCGAAGAAAACATTTTGAAAATAAAATATTCAAGGGGATATATTTTATACTTTCGACATTAATTTTGCTTTTTTTTTTATTGATTTACCTTCTAGTGTATATATGTGCATAAATAAACGTATTTATATGTTCAATATTTTTGGTAAACAGAACAGTTTACGGCACAGTAAATGTACCGACAATAATTTATTTATTCAACGCCAAACTGGGCGGCAGTTTCTTACGAGTAAGAAGGGCAATTAAACAAAACGGATAGATACTACTGCTATATTAACAGGGGCGTCATATTTTCCGGACGTGCGAGCTTTTATGTAGACCAATTTCACCTTTTTCAAAAATACTTATTATGACTTTTTTTTTTTATATAATAGAGATATATGCAACCATTTGAAGCAGACCAATCCACTTTTAATGTAAATATTTTGTATAAGGCGTACGCGGTGCAATCTGCAGTTTAATAATATACTATGCAAATACTTTTTCAATACTCGTTTGGAGCGTTGGAAGGCCATCTTTAAGTTCGTGGTGGTGCAGTGGCATATCCCCCCCCAAATTACGCCCCTGTATAGTATTATAAAATAAAAAGACCAATACCTATACGATACATTATTTTTTTAAGATAAATAACTTATTAACTTATTTATTTATTTATTTACTAAAAAAATAACTAAGTAAGTATAAAAACATCGTATGTAATGATAATGCGAATGGTTCTTTTATCTTTTTTCACGCATGCCGATAAAATCAGTACTATTCTATGCCCTTTAAATTCCACAAATTCCCTTTTTTGTGGCTAATCGATAATTAAACGTAGGTTTTTCCAAGCATAAGCCCCGTTTAGTAGTGATCGTCAAAATCGTCATTAATTTGTAATATTCCAATCGATTTTCATTTGTTTATATCAGCGGTTCTCGAACTTTTTTTTTTCGCGTACCATTCGTGCGAATTATTAAAAAAGTTACGTACCACTAACGAATAAAAATAGAATGATTTTATTATTTTAATGAAAAAATATGATTAAATGCATACGTATATAAAATAATCAGATATTATCTGCGTGTGTGCACTATGCATGTGTGTCAACGATTATAGTTTATTGACGTATTTTCCGTGATTCGAAATAATAAAAATCTACCACGTACATAATAGGTACACTACATCGTAAAGAATAATTATTATACGTAAATAATATTATTTTTAATATATTTTCATATTTATCTATTTCAAATACAATTAAAAATGTATATTTATTTATTTATTTTCCATTTTAGCGCCATGCGACCTTTCATTCGAGTATCACCATATGTAGCCTTCCGCGTAACACAGTTTGAGAAAAGCTGGTTTATATATTATTATCATTTTACTTATATCGATATGGATATAATTATATATAGGTATATAAAAGAATAAATGGATTTCGTTTTCAAGTCAATATAATATTTTTACAACTATAGTAAAAATATAACTTTCAAAATGTCTTTACTTAAAAATAATATTAGTTACTAAAAATTATATTCTATTTTCACTATTTCAAAAAAAAAACAAACAATAAAACAATTAAAATAAAAAAATTAATTAATTACCATAGTTGAATATGATTATAATGGTATTGATCATTTACAAAACAGATAAATTAAATATTTGAAAGAATATTGACAAAAAATAAATGGCTTACATATTTTTATCTGTAGTGGCTATTAATATATTAAGGGGTCCTATAATTATGCCCAAACCTTGTGAACCTAATATATTTAAACCCATTTAATTTATATGCCACTACAGGTATAAAATACTGATTAATATACTGAGAGATAAGTTAAATAAATAAATAAATATAAAAATAATATAATATATATATATATAAATGTGTGTAAATAAATTAGACAAATAAAATTTATTGTCATTAATAACATTGTATAGTTAGTAGGAAATTTTCAAATTAAATTTCAAAATTTTACAATAATTTTGTTGTGGTAATAGATAGTAACACTGAAAAATTGATTTTGCTTTTCAATGTTTTTAATAAAATCTCGGATTTTATCGGAATTTATGTTTAATCACACTGTCAATAATCAACTGTGCATAGTATAGTATGTGTGTGTTTCATGACCTTTTATTCGTTCATACTTTTACGGTATGAATCTATAAAATTTTTAATTTTAAGAAATATGCTTCTAAATTTAGAGAATATTACAAATTTTTACATGACTTATGAAACTTTACAGCGCTAGGTGTTATACTTTATTATATAATACATATTATTATAATAACCATATTTCGTTTGTATTTAGTATACAATATTTTTGTCATGTTGCTTAGGGCTTATTATATAGTTAAAAATATAGGTAATTTCTATTATATTAAAATGCGCAATTTCATGTAAAAATGTATTTAATTTTAGTTTATTTACAGTTAAAATTACGAAAGAATTGTGACATATGCTTTCGGTGTCTATATAAAAAAAAATTATTAGCTGTTTTTTACATATGTTTATTCCAAAACTGGAATCTATTTTATTAAATATTTAACATAGGTATATTTAATTTGAGTGTAATGAGCACCTATATTTTTTTAAATAGTAATTCAAACAAAATCATAGTTATTGCATTTTTAAAATCCTTTAGTACAAATTATATTTTTTCAACACACACAGGTTATTTATGAAATTTTTGATGTCGGGATTAAAACCTATAATGTAAATTATAGTATATCAGGGTTCAGAACTTTACTATATTTATATTCACTAATGTAATGGTTTGCCACTCAGATAAAATATTATTTATATGGGTGATATTCATATATGTATAAATCAGTGGTGTAGCCAGGAAGGCCTATAATAATTATATTCATACAGTTATACCTATTATTATTGCACTTTTTCGGGTAGAAGTAAGCGAATTTTAGAGGAGTATTCAGGTAAAGGGCCTTTCGATAATGAACTTTTTTCTAGTAGGTACTTTAAAGTGGTTATTTTATTGAAATTCTCTAAGTGTAAAGGAAAACTAATAATAATAATAATAATATAATATTACTAGCTTATGTACAACACCCTATGAGTGTGAAACCTTGAATTTGAAACTCTGATTGAGTGTAAAACATTGTAAGTTTAACTTTTATTGAATACAACACGTCATTAGTAGAATTATTTTTGCAATTCGTAAAACGCATAATTTAATTAAATAAAATAGGTAGGCAAGTGCAAAATTTAATTCAAATAAACGAAAACAAAATGATAAGAAAATATATTACGATTTCGGATATCGGATAAAAAAAAGTCGCAAAAAAAAGATAGATAAAGTGGGATTTGAACCAGCATTCCCTTATTAAAAGGTCATTCCCGCTTCCACTAAGCTACAGAATCAATGATAAAGTGCTCGAAATTTCTAGTATTTTTACGACACCGTTCGTATATCGACAGATAATAATATATAATATGCGTATTCGGAATCGGACGGGAACGAAGTCTAGAAAAGAAATAACGCTTTTAAAATTCAAAATACACGAATTTCTTCAGAAGTGGACGCACCTTAATACAAAATAATAATGAAAAACAGGGAAAAAAAATTTGGAAAAAATGCCAAAAAAAAAAATCGTATAGTCACCACCACCCGAGCTTTTGTCGGTCAAAACGACGGCGGCGGCAGTATCGTGCATATATTTATTTCTATGCCTAACGGGGGGAATGGGAATCGAACCTGATACCCTATCTAAATAATAATTCTTATCGAACTACCTGACTAGCCGATATGAATAATCATACGAAACGTGAGCCTAATAAATACTACAAATAATACGGGAGACTCGACATCGTAACAATTCGGAGGGGAAGGGGTTAATATGACTGTGCGGGAGAACGTCGAACGATAACGAATGGCGAGTTGGGAAACGCGTTTTTCTTCCAAGCGTCGAAAGCTCGGAGAAAAGGCGAAAACGCAAAGGAACGAAAGGCGTAAAAATTTCAAAACGACCGGAAAAGAGTTTGAAAAGGGTATAACGGTAAAGGAACACGCATCGAGTGGCGGCGAAAAAGGGTCGTAGAATTAAATTTGTATAAGAGATTTTTTTCATGCAAAAAACGGGTAAAAAAAGTTAGCATTTTATACGTAAGAAGATTTATTATTAATTGAAAAAATATATAATGCCATACATTTTTAATCTATCCCAAATATTTATTATGGATAATGCGTTTGACGTGGTAAGCTTTTTGACTAGGTACTTTCCGTTACTTGTTCAAAATTATAAAATTTAATTATTGTTTTGGTTTGTTATGTTTTTCGATTATGATCGTATAGTGCAGAATATATTGGTTTTCAGTAGTTTTCTTAAACAGAAAAGAAAACTGCCTACCGAAAATGACCAAAAATTATTATGTTATAAAATAATATAAATACTAAACTACAATTAGAATTATTGCCCATTTTAATACGTTTAAATAATGTAATTTGTGAGATTTTAATATTTCAGTGGTGACAGCGAATGTTGATATATTCATCTATAGGAAATATTTTGATCGGGGATTAAAAATCGGGGTATTCAAATACATGAATACAAGACACTAAAAGCACATATTTATGAGACAATAAGCCAATAAGCAAATATATATATATATATATTGTAATAAAATTATAGTGTTATTTATTCAATTATATTATTTGAATGATAATATGAGGGGTACACATGTTAGCATGTGTCTCGTGATGTGTTGAATGATAAACCAACGGAAATATTTTGGAAATGTGTTCCCCTTTTATATTGACAAATTATGGTTACATTATTGTATTCTACACGATTCAATATAAATGTGTTATTATCGCCTTTCTAAAGGTATAATATATGTTGTTCGATGTTTATTCACTACGTGTGAATTGATAATATTATACACGTTGTATATAAACTCTTACAAAAATGTTGAATAAAATTCAATTTTTTTTCAAAATAGATACCTAATTGTATACATTATTTTTTTACACAAAAAATGGATTTAACTTCAAGATGAATCAACCAAAGATATCGTTTTCGATCGGTTCCTCAGTTCATTTATTTACAAAAACTAAACTTGGCATAATGACTATGAGAAATTACTAGGAAATATATGTTAATTTAATTTGGAAGTTGTCATGACTATATTTTTAAAATGCCAGGAAATATATTAATTCAATTTAGGAGTTGAACATTTTTATATTGTCCCAATTTATGCTAAAATTATAAATGATAAGTACCTATTGTACACAGGTATATACACATAATTAAAGTCCTATACAGCCGGTCACCCACAAAAAACATTAAAAATAATTGGTGACCTACGTAAAAATATACACATTAAAAAATAAATAAAATGAACCGACGCTATTGTATATATTATTATTATTTTCATTGAAATATTTGAATTTATTAAACAATTACAAGTAAAACGTAAAATAAAAAAAAATAGTTGAGTTTAATAAATACAAAATTCATTTTAAAAACAAAGTGTTTTTCGCAGTTTTCTGGATCCATATAACAGAAATCTTTTTTAGCAAGTTTTCAGCACGAAAAAGTACATACTTCTTCTTCTCCTTCGCCTTCTCTCCCAACTATTTGGGGTCTGCCACCCTGGTCCTACACTTCCACTTAACTCTATTTCCCACATCTTCTTCACTTACTCCCACCTTCCTCATATCACTCGCCATTACATCCCCTCATCTCTTTTTCGGTCTTCCCCTCCCCCTTTTACCAACAACATTCATTTCCCTTACTAATCTTACTGCCTCAGGCCCTTCCCTCCATAATACATGCCCGAGCCATTTTAATCTATTCTCTCTTTTTTTGTCTACTATAGAATCTACCCCTATACTACCTCTGATATACTCATTCCTTATTTTATCCTCTCTAGTAACTCCACTCATCCACATTAACATTCTCATCTCAGCTACACTCATTCTCTGTTCTATCATTCTACCTACTGTCCAACATTCCGTTCCATACATCATTGCAGGTTTCACCACTGCCTTATAGAATTTACCTTTTAACCTAATAGGGATTCTTTTATCACACAGAATACCTGACGCTTCTCTCCACTTTGTTCATCCACACTTAATCCTGTGTTTCATATCCTCTTCGAAACCCCCATCTTTCTGTATAACGGACCCTAAATACTTGAACCTAAAAAGTACATACCTACCGGGAAAAATAATCAAATATTATACGACTTACGTCCAACATTCTTGAATATTTCTCGATATATAATAGTTTTTTTTAAAAATTTTTTAAATGTCTATAAAGTAGTCTAATTCAATTTTATTGGCCATATAGTACTATATAGGTTTAGTTTTAAGATTTACGAATGTATAATTATAAAACACATAATTTATTTTATAGAATATATTTTCCAATATAGGTACCTACTATACCTACTTAATAAAATTATTATTCCCAACAATTAACTATAATATATTATAGTTTTTTTTTTTTTCATTATACATTTATTGACTAAAAATTTTATCAAATAAGCTACTTTTTTGTGATAATTATTAATTATATATCAGTGATTTTAAAACTGGACAACGTGAACCGTCTAGGAGTGATTGATAATAAATTTATATTTTTACTTATATATGTGGATATTTTCTATCCGTTACCCGGATATAATTAATATAGAATTATCCAATTTTTAACCAATCGTTAAATGTTTTACTGTAATAATTTATGATAAAATATCATGAAAAAATATAACGTTGACAACAAATATATTCATAAATATCTATAAAATTTCTGGTCAGTAGGGGGTGAAAGTACTTTGCTTGTCAGATAGGAAACTTGTGGTGAATGTATTAAAATCAAAAGCGATAGGTAATAATTCATTTCCTTTGATAAAACAATAATTCTGAGTGGAGCTCGGTATGATATAGGTACCTACATAAATATTATACAGTTAACAATTTGATCATTTTATAATTTTTGGTAAATATTTGGCGTAAATTTAAAGTTTCTGGCATTTTAATTTTCCAGCTTATAATGATTTTCGGCGTTCTTTTGTAGTTATAACTAATATATAGTCGGTAACTATGACTAGTGTATTTATATTTTTCTAATTTATAACAATTTTTATAAAACATTCCTGTTGTAAAACGTAGTTTTTTGTTACGTTCATGGTAACTACTTGGAAAATTAAAAACGATCTTTACAAAGTACCAACTAGAACGAATTTCCCGTCAAAAATCATTATACCAGAAAATTCTTACTTTTCTACTTCTGCCCGAAAAAATAATATATACATACGTGAAATAAAAATAAAAATACACATCATCGTAAAGCACAATACATTCCTTGTTAAGCTCAGAATCTGAAATGCCAAAATAAAAAAAAAATGAAAAAATGAAAATGTAAAAAAAAAAAAAATCAATTATACCGAATCTTTGTCCCGTGCGGTGATACGTGAATATCCGTTTTGCATATAGAGATTATACTGCTGTAGCAATTATTGAAATACATAGGTCATTCACACATCCTTATTTAATAAAAAAATATTATGTAGTTGTTTTAAATGAGTATTTTGTATTCTATAAATTGATCGTTCCAATGAATAAATAAATAACATTAATAGGATTTTTCAAAAAAAATATATAAGTATACATATTTATGAATATATATTTATATATATTATAATTGTAGTAGTTCCATTCGTGTTCATATAACAGCTATACATTATGCTATAATAAAAGGATATAACCTGGAGCATAACATATATTGTTTTACGTAAAAAAAAAAAATGATAACGTACATTCGTATTAAACGTCTCATATTTATATTATATACACAAATATTATATATAGGGAATATTATATTATCAGGTTCATAACATTTCGTTATAATGTGCGTGACGTTTTTTTTTTTAATTTTTTTTTTTTTTTTTTTGGAATGAGCAAAAATACAAGCTATATATATATCTCACATTATTTCGCTCATCACAATACGAGTGTTGTGGATTTTTGTAAAGAGTATTATAGTATATTTTAAATTCTCAGAGAAATTCCCAAATACAATACACACAGGCGGTATACGAACTGTCAGTTTCACGTTCAAATGCGTCCGTAATTGTATAATATAAATCTCTGTATTCGTAAACGTATATAATAGTATAATATATTATGCGTTAACGTTTCAGAATATACACTTTATAAAGTTTTAAATATGACTGGCGTAGGGTACTCAATGAACGCTATTTTCGATATAAATTTTCAGAATCCGTTTAAACTCTAGAAAGAGGGGTTTTTTTTTTTTAATGGCAAATAAAAATTTATTGAATGGAAAACTTGAAAAAAAAAAACATCGGCACGGTTAGCGTCTATATTGTTGTGTTCGACAGAGGGTTGTCGGACCGTTATCTCTGTCACTTTGTTGAAATATATTAGAACGACGGGCACGTTGATAAATATTATATTATTTAAATAACTTTATAAACGAGTTATAAATGCGGCGCTCGAAACTCGGGTAATTTTTAATTGTGATTTTCGATCAAATATGCAAATACCTTATTATTATGACAAACAATCATTTAAAAATATAATAATTTTTTCAAATATTTGATCACAATCATCACTTTCGATGCCTGATATATATTTTTCCTGTCGCTAAACTTGAATAAATATTAAATATAACGAATTATAGGTTTTATATTTTTATATGGTATTTTGTATTTTAGTTATCAATGTACATTCGTGACCTATATAACTACTATTAAATTTCTCAAACATCATTACGCGGTAGATAGTTATTTGTATATCCCGTCAATTTCAATGCCTTAAATCAATACCTAATAATATATGCTCTTAAATCAAAAAATGCCATCAATTACGGAATAAATGTTTAAATATGTTCATAAAATAATAAAAAAGTTTTCCATTATAAGAAAATAATTTTGGAAACATAGGCATTATTAATGATTAGGAGTTTCCGAGTTTTAAATAAATATGCAATTATTAAAAGAAAAAAAATAATAACAAAAAAAGAGTGTTTCAGATTTAAGATGAAGTTATTTTATAAAAATTAATTTTGTTTTATAATATATAGGTAGGTATGTTACCTATAAAAAAATGATTATGTATCCAATTAAATCTAAGTTTAACCTATATTTTTTTATAATTACATGTTAACTGCATGTATAATAAAAATAAATTATGTATAATCAACGTTTTTGTTAAATTTAAACTCGTTAATTAGCAGAGTTGAGCATTATCTAGATAGGTTTTTACTCATCGTTTATCTTATCTAAATAAATAATGACAAGTCTCGAAAAAATGATCTTAGATAAACATTTAATTTATCTAGATATTGTTTATTCATTAAAGGAAAATAATACGAAATTTGGTTCTACTTAGAGTCCGTAATTTAATATGAGGATATAGTTTTTAATTTATAAGTTGTATGATATACACGTGTTTACTCTATTAATATTGTTGTGTATCGTAATTTTGTAAATTTTCCTCGCAATATTGTGTATGCCATCATATAAAATTGTACATAATTCGTGTTTCCCTAGGTTATCTCTATGAAATCTTTTTACCTTTGATATCGACTATTTATAAAAAAAAATCCATAATTTATTTATGTTGATTCTAAATAACAAAACTATACAATTTTCGTAGTATATTACTTGATACTTACCCCGATAAAATAAAACATAGTAGTAGGTACACCCATAGTTATGGATAGTTATATTCAACTAAATAAAATAGTTGTCTTTTTTTAAATAAAATATACAATCCAGTAATATAATGTACTAATGTAGGTACCTATACATAGTAAGGATGAGCAAAGATAACGAAAAAATCACTAGATACAGTTAAGTACATGAGAACAGTTTTTTAAATAGTTAAAAGTTAAAACCATATTTTTATAAGCTTAACTCAGTTAATCTAAAAGTTAAAGTTAATTTTTTTTTATCTTCTGGTATATTTTCAATTGTATAGTTTCATAAAAAAAAAATACCTTTTTGTTTAAAAATACAGTAGTTAATTTAATCAAAAATAGAACGATAAAATATTATTTTTGAACAATAAATTATTAAATATAGTCTTCAAATAAAACTTTATTATTTATTTCATTATAAGTACCTAAAAATTCTGTACGAAACACAGAATTAAAATAACTGCTATATTCTTTATTGTTTTTCTTTTTAGAGGTGGTGGTGTTAAAAATGTAATTATAATTTTATGTTTATCACAACTATATTATTATTATAGACTATGAATACTCAATTTCCAACATAATATTATTTTGAAGTTTAAATGATATAATTTTAGAATGTACATAATTATAAATAATACGGCTTATCTATTTATAAATATACAATATGATACACTACTACCTAGTCTATACTTACTATAAAAGCTATAATATAATATATGGACAGATGTATAGTGCTTATTTAATATAGGTAAAATGTATTTTATACAAAATTAAATATTGAAATGCATATAACATAATATATAGAGATATATTATTACAAAATATCAAGAAAATTACTAACTTAACTTTCTATGAAAAAAAAATCATCCTGATAATAATTTGTTCACAGATATCGTAACTACATAATATGATAAATTTACAATTAATAAAATTATCGTGTTAAATTAATAAGTTAACACTAACTTAATTTTAACTTATTAACTATTTGATTCCTATCCTTTATAAATAGTTTTAGGTTTCCACACGAAGCAGTATAATGTAATAAGTACCTACATAGATTTTACCTAATAAGATGATTGACAATTGTTTAATATAATATATATATATATTTAATTTCATAATTGTATCATAATATCACACTTACTTTCAAAACGTATAGAAAACTATAATAACACGTTTGAAGAGTTTGGAATTTGTATATTATTAAGTATAAGAATATTTATGGAATAATTATAGTAATTATTTTATAAATTAATAAAAACAAATTTAACATAAAATTAATGTATAAATGTTAACAATATTTAATCTTTATTTAAATATGTTTTTATCAATTATATTTTAATACATAAATACATTTAAAATGATCTATATATTAAACACTAATAATTAGAATGAAAAGTTTGACATTCTATATAATATTAACGTTTGGTACTTCTTCAACAAGATCATAAAATCAGTGTCGACCGTCGATAAATTAATTTAATCAAAATGTCCAATTTCCATAATTATTTTCAAAAATAATATAATATTTAAATAGAATTAAAAAAAAATATATAAAAATTAAAAAAATACGCGGCATATAGGGCTCATCAGCTAGGATACTGGTAAAGTGTATACCAAGTCCAAAATACCTACTATTCGCATCTCACTTCTGTCCGAAAAGTGGTTTCTAGAGAAATAAATTAAATAAAATCAAAAGAAAAAAATCATAAAAAAAAAAATAATCAATTCTTTATTGAAAAGATAAACATTTTAAAACTAATAAATTCCCTAATCCGCTTAAAATCTGAAACGAGAAATTGAGTTTATTTAACTAAAATAAAAATGGATTTTTGTATCTTTCTATAATACAAGCCAAAATCAAAACCATATTGTTATTATATATATATTTCAAATCCTATTTTTATAGCACCACATACGATTAATTATATGGTATCTAATAAAATACTTGGTAAAATACTGGTAAAAAAATTCGGATTTATTAATTCCAGTAGGTAAATCATATCGTCAAATCACATAATATAATATATACTTATATAAAATCTACTAGTAATCATTAGTTTTACGACGGTCGAGAACTAGTTTAGACGACTTTTTTTCAATTCACAGATTTCCATTAAAAAAAATTACTTAGGTGTATATCTATTTTTAAAAATATATAAAACTATTGCATACAATAATTATTAATAATCGTAATCAATATAATATTCGAACTACGTTATGTGGTTATTCACATTAATGTGTAAAACCCGATTGAATTATCTATAAGTCAGAGTTTTTTTTTAACCTAATAGTCTTTTTAATTTACAAGCATTTTTTTTTTTTTATTATTATTTATAAACAAAAAATATAAAAATATTATGTACTTACCTTTGTATACAATATCAGTGCTGGATTTATATCGCATCAAATGTATTATTCAATTTGTAGTTACATACATTTGACAAATTATAAATCCAAAATTGATGTGCACAAACCTATACATTAAATATACATAAATTTCGTACCTATTGGATATTTAAATACAAAACTGATGAGTTTACTCATCGGTTACAGTGTTAATTGCTATAGACACGTGTTTGGTCGTTCAATTAATATTCAATTTGAACACGGATTTCACTAAATAGAGAGAGAGTGAGTAAGCAAGAGAGGTCACTCTTCTTGGGGCTTATATTGTTTTTTGTATTTATCCTCCCTCGGCATATTCGTCACTAATAAGGGTAGATTTTTTGGAATGGGTCTCATTAAAATGTACATTACTGCAAACCCTTATTCGCAACGCAATTATTTAAATGCGAGGAGTCAACGTACGTCCATTTTAACCCGAGTCATTGTAATCCTCAGTGAATGGTGATACATTTAAAATACTCACATAGATACCAACTACTGTTTATACTATGAAAATGCTTTTTTATTTATTTTTTATTTAAACCAACAGCGAATTGATGAGATAACAATGCCAACAATAACTGAATATCGCGTTTTTCTATATCACTTTTAACAGGACGTCGTACACCCAATTTTTAAGGAGTTTTGTATAAGCAATTTTTATGAATTTTAAGAAAAAAAAAATCTAACAATTCGAATATATTTAAATATATAATATTTAAAAATATTCTTGTGTCAATACCATTTTTTATTGTTGTGTAAATGTGATATTTATTGAAAAGAAATGTTATACATTTTTCTTTTTAACAACTTGAGAATATCGTAGAAAGATGAAATAATAAACAAAATTATTTAGCGACCTACGTAGTCGAAATACATTTTTACACGTTTTATGAATTATTCAAAAATTGATTTTTTTGATTTTTTTTTCAATCAATTATTTGTTTTTGATATCCTATTTCTAATATGTTTGTAAATTGATAAAAATTAAAAATGCTATTGTAAATTTTTCATTGAAAATTGTAGGTACGACATCCTCTTAAGCGTAATAATAATATAATCACAATAAGAGTTGGGCCAATTGTTGAAAAATGATTTTAACAATCTGGATCTTTCAAACATATAATCCAGATCATTAAGAAAATAAGTCTTAATTTCAAAATATTTTAATATTTTAAATTATTCCCAACCTTATTGATTTTTATTAAGATATTATATAGGTACACCGTGCTTATATTAAATATAATAATATACAAAACATTTTTTTGCTTATAAATATCATCTCGTTTATGGATTTACAAATCAAAACTTAACATCCTCAAAATGAAAATTCCATAAACATTGATTTTTTTAAATCGATTTATAATCTAGGTTTTAATTTAAAAAAAAACGATTTTGAATAATAACCTGAAACTCTGCATATCGTGTCTATATTATAATAATGTAATGCAGTCTTTGACCATCTATTTTCAACGAGATGCACAATAGTGTATAATAGTCTACCAGTTTAGTCAATAATAAAACTTGACATTTCTCTTAGAGTAATCTGCAAATTGATGAGTTACGCGGAAGTTCTCTGCAGTTTTATGTCACATTTTATTATTTTCTCGAAAAGTGTAATAATTGTGCATTTGTGCAATATATAATAACAATCGATTATTTATAAACATCATACTTGTGTCTAATAGTATTATGTTTACACAAGAGTTTTATCATGTTTAAATTTGATAGTGTAGTAGGTACAGTGGAGAATATGTAGAGAGGCCAACATGGACATTTTTTTTTTTATTGTTATTTGAGGCATATAATATTAATTTGGAAAGGGACTCTTGAGTCTATATTTTTAGGAGGAAGGATAAAATATTTCACACCATTTTAATTTAAAGTAATCATAATACATCGTACTTACAACACTGCGATTTTCTTTATTTAATAAATATTCCTAATTTCCCTATATCATACATGTAGGTATACATATATTTTTTTATTTTTGACCTCGGGGTTTTGTTGTTTTTTTCATTATATAAATGTAAACTTGATTAATTAAAGATAGCGTCTCTGCAGTTTTAAGATCTTAAAACTATATATAAACTATTTTTATTAACTTTTTATAAAAATTAAGAATAAACAAATAATTTTTTTTTCTTTAAGTATATATGAATAACGATTAACAAGTAACAACAACTAAAAAGGAATACCGTTTAACCTTTTTGCAGTAGCATACATCGTTATAAAACGAAAATGAGATAAGATAATTTTAAATTAAAACGTAATAATTCCAGCTGCCAATATATACCAAACAATCCTTTTATCGTTTTTCCCGTTTTCGTTGTTTGCTATGATTCATGCAATTTTAGTAATTTAGTATCAGTCATCGGGACCTTGTACCAATCGAAGTAAGAATTAATTTGTATATTTTTATTTATATATCGATAGTTTACAATATATTTACATATAATACATAAATGATGAAAAAATGTTATTGATAAATGATAATTATTATTGTTATTTAATATAAATAGGTACAACAATTACAAGTGATTTTGAAAAAATAGAAAAACAAATAATTTTTAATGGACTTTTTCCAGAGAAAAACCCCCATCCGACGGTCAATGTGTCAAGCAAATACCAAACAATCTTATAGGTAGCATATACATATAATATAGATACTTCTACGGTAGATATATATATTTATATATTATACTTATTTAAAAATGTATCTAAACATAGGTATTTTGAACAATAATAAATTGAAGTATATTCGTTTTTCACATAAACGCGTACCTATAAATAATCAAAAAAAAATATATATATATATATATATTATGTACACTTAATATTAAGTATTAATTATTCAATTTAATTTGAATATATACATTGTACAATTTACGTTTTAAAAAGCTGAATAGGCTTAAGAAATTACTTCGAGTATAAGTATTGATAATAAGACAAGGTACGTTGTAATGTAACTATACTATCTGCAGAGTAAAATTTCTCAGTTATCGTTGGAAATTGTTTTTTTAAAAAAATTCAATATTATTATTGTGTATTTGATCAAAATATTTACAATAAAACAATAATAATATAAAGATGTAATTATTTATTAAATAAATCCGTCTGTTAAATACATAGGCACTACTGATCAAATTCAGAAAGAAATTAAAAACATAAAATTAATAAATACTAGGTAGCATCATAATATTCAAATTAAAATACATTTTTGTTTAAATTTTAAATTTTAAATAAAATATAAACATATCAAAAAAGCTTAAAAAATGGTTCAATAAATGCATCGTAATTTTATAGATATTGAACATATTATATGGACAGAACTACTGAAGTGTGTGTTAGATATTAGCGTTTGTTTTTCTTT
The DNA here is from genome assembly GCA_025469235.1 of Pemphigus obesinymphae. Lineage (NCBI taxonomy): Eukaryota > Metazoa > Arthropoda > Insecta > Hemiptera > Aphididae > Pemphigus > Pemphigus obesinymphae. The sequence continues at coordinate 20,481 of JAIPRL010004382.1, read as the reverse complement.
TAAAATCAATGCAAAATTATTTTAGTCAAATTTTCTATAGTATTTCAATTTTTTAATAAAAGCTAATAAAAACAAAAATGATGTTCAAGAATTCCCGACTTTTTTAAAGATTATATGTATATATATATATCCATGAAACGTAAAACTCGTTATAAGTTTTAAGTTTTTCTGTTCGTATTACATAGAGTAATAATTACTATTTTACAATTATAATTGTAAAATAATTGTAAACTGCAAATATCATTTAAAAGTGTTCTCAAAAAAATCCAAAACTAAAAATTAATTTAATAAAACATTTAATTTAGAATGCTTTAAGTTATTTTGACTTTTATCTAAAAAAGTTACAAACTAATATAATTAAAAAAACCAACAGAACCTTCTACATTCTTCATTTTGTTTTGATATATATAATACAATAATGAATTTCAATCACATACAACTTTTAAAAATAGTAATTTATAAAATCTACCAAAATTATTATACAATAAATACTCTAAATACGTAGATACCATTCAATATAATGTCAATATAAATTACTTTTAGATAATTTTGTCTTGATTTATCAACTCTTGTTTTCGTAATATTTAAGTGCACAAAAATAACTTTTGATTAATACTTTAAAAAACAACGTGGTATCCATTAATAATAATAATTATCATAAGAAACTAAACATAATGATTTTATGGTTTCATTCGGAATCCATAATTATGACTAATTTAACGTAATATAACGTTTGTATAATATATTTTTACCTTTTTCAAGATAATAAAGAACAAAAAAAATAAGAAACAAAGTAAAAATTAATGAAAACAAAAACAAATGAATAATTTGAATAATGTTTCATCTGCACAATTTAACATTTAATACTTACTGCAGACCTAATCTAATAACACGCATCAAGCCCATTCAACTTCAAAACAAGTCTTTTTTTAATAAAAAAAAAATAATAATTAATAAAAAATTCTACATTAAGGTCATTTAAGTAATTATTTGTTTATTTATTTAAATTTTCAGACACTTGTATAATATGATATTTCGCATATTGCACTCAAATGACCTAAGTAAATATTATTATTATTTCGCATTATCAAGATTATTATCTATATTTTTACCGATTTTAGATTCCAAGTATTCCGAGGGAGGTTTTACTACAATGTACACAAATATACAAAATAGTTATGTTGGTATGGTAATATGGTATACATATTTTTTCAAAGAGTCGAGTAGGTATAGAAGTTTTCGGATAAATAGCTTTCTTATGTGAAATCCATTCTCGTTAGTACTCTTGAGAGGTCATTTTTGAATTTTTCTAGAACTTTTCTTGAACGCAAAGGAAAACCACAGAAATTACCGGAAATGTATTATATATAAGAATAGAACCAGAGACATGAAATTTGTACCAAATATTTACTGTATGGATGCAACGATATTTTCAAAAACTTTCGATCACTTCTAGATAATTTATAACAGTTATGATGAATAAAGAAATCCTATGAAAATAATGGATGATAATATTTAATTCGAACTTCGTTGGAGTGCATCGATTTATCCGTATGCATTTAAATTGAATTGAATAATACTGCACTGTGTATCTCGTACGAGGACCGAAGGGTTAATGGAATAATAATTGCACCACTTGTATCTGGACACGTATTTAGTTTTTGGTTTCAATTTTTTCCCCTTTTACGGTTAGGTTCGTTGTATAATTTATACATATTTTATTTCCAAATAATATCACATAGACCCTGTAAACGAATATAATCCAGTGCCTATACATTTACATTTTGTGATATATATTTTTGATCGTTTCGACGAAATATGACTGATTTAATGGACTTTAACGGTAACGGTTTTTATTTTTATTTTTTTCTGGCTCTTTAACTTTCCCTCATTAATATATGCGTGAATTAACATTATATTATATAGTTGTACTCCACAAACACGATCCTATCCTGAGATTTCGCAAACGTTTTACCGCAGTCGTGTCATTTAATGAAACGAAAATCAATAAGTTGTCTTTTTTTTTTATGAATCGCAGATATATATATATACGCTTACAGCTACCGGGTGATTCTTTTTATACAAAAAATACACTCTGCAATTTCTCATTCAAATTTTGTGCTTTACAATATGTGTATATATACATATAATTTTAATTTAACTTCCATTAATCAATTATTACAACACATTCTCATCAAAATAATGAAAAATAATTTTATTTTAAAGCAACCTATATTTTTAATTCCATATTCAGACGGAAAGTATTTTTTTTATTTTTTTTTTCTGAAAATGTCAATATATATTATAAATTTCTGTTTTTTAATTGTACTGTGTTTCCGATTGTTTACTTGTTTATAATTTTCGTTTATTTTACTTTTGTTTTATATATTTTATTGTCATTTTGGGCCTTACCCGTATGTAGGTATATATTATATACATAAATAAATAATCATAAATGAAATATACGTTATTGAACGAATATATAGTAGATATGTTTTATAAGCTTTTGAAACGTGAAAATGGAGAATAATATGTTGAAATATAAATATAAATATTGATATAACAGTACATAGGTATGTCGGTATATACCGAAAATAAAAAAGAAAAATTATTCGACATAAAAATGTGTAAAACGGTTGATTTGTTTGTAAAAAAATATTTTTATAACTTCGAATTAAATTTCGTATTTCGTTTTTTTTTTTTCGAATAAATCACCCAGTATATTTATAAAAAAAAAAAAACCATAAAAAAAAATAAAAATAAAAATACCGACTGTTTGTGAATGCGTCTACACAAATGTTATTCACGTCGACTGGTGTAAATTTCGTCGGTTTTAAACGTCCGGCTTGGACTAACTAATTAACTTACCTCCATATATACGCAATGTGTGGCTATGAATATTAATTTATATACGAACCACTTCATTGATAATTTGGAATATCTTTTCTAAAACGTCATCTTCACACGTCATTTACAGAACGCCGATATTGTACTGCTATTACGCAATGGCTAAATCGCAATATCCAATGAAATAATGATATGTCACATTTTTTGCCGGAATAATGCTACTCGTCTGATTTCCAATTTTTACACTAGATCAGATTTAAAATATTATATTTTGTACATTAAAATCGAATCACGAATAAATGCACCGGTTGCATTTTCTTCGGCGACCAAAGACGTAATTCATTCGTTTACTTCCAATATAGTTTTCTCGCGCGTTTTATGGAAAATGACCAAAAATCTTCGGAAAATTTCCTGTAAATATGTTGTGCAGTTTGATCAAATAAATTTGTATTACGATCGTTATAAATATAAACACACAATATACCTATGTCACGAACTTTGAATTTGCCTCAAACATTGAAATTGTAGCACTATCACATGGAGCTATTGACGTGATAAATTTTGATGACTAATTGTTCATGTACCTTTCTAATATTATTGATAGTTTTTGCTGATAAGGCATGATAATTTAATACTTTATAGTGTACTCGCGTGTTATTTAAATTATAATATTTAAAAAAACATGTTAAATGTATATCATATTTTTTATTTAATATACTATACAAAACAAACGGAATTTAAATTAATTTACGAATTTATATGCATCAATATATTATTACATATAAAAAAAATTTTAAATTAAATAAATAATGTGATTTAGTAATCTCTATTAGATGATTTATAGTCGAAACTAGTTGTTAGATACAAATAATTTTTTTAATATTGTTTAGGCATATTATTTATGTATTAAGCTATACCTATATTACTTCATAAAATAAATATTTAGACATGAGTATATAAAGATGTATCTACTAATATATACCTATATAATACTTTATTTATTTAATATACTATATTGAAATAACTTAAAAATATTTGTTTACTTTGTTATTATTAAATTGTCAATTATCAAAAAAAAAAAAAAAATTGTGCCGTTTAATATAAATAAAAAATCTATCCTAATTAATTAGTTAATTGTATCTTTATATTTTTTATTATAAATATATTATATATATTATATTATAATTATATTTTTATTTTTATTTTTCTTTATATTTTAATGTCCATCGAATAAAAATAAATTATCTCTTTTCAGAATCATTTTTTCCTTTTATGATGTAAAAAACAATGTTACATAATACGAAATATACATTATAATATAAATTATATATTTTGAAAATAATATATATATATAAATGATAAAAACCATTAAAAAAAAAATAAGAATATATTTTGTCAATATTATTAAAAGAAAATAAACTTCAAAGTAATACATATGTATATAAAAATTCATTTTATATTATCATATATATAAATATTGAAAATACTGATGAATATATATTGAAAATAAGTAAGTTAAACAAACGCACGTTTTTTTTTGTATAAGTAATATAAAAATAAATATCTTTCTTTTCATGATTTAAATGAAAATTTACTATAATAATTATTATCTCGGTGTGAATAATAAGGAAAATATTTATTTTGAATAAATTGCAAGATTGCACTTGTAAATTCAATGTAAACACATATATATAATATTTATGTAAGCCATTTAAATTATGTACATTATTGCTTAGAAATTCAAGTCATGTTTTAATTAATATTTCTTGAACGGTATATATGTGAAACTATTTAGCGATGACAATGACGACGACTTCTTGTGATTAGATTCTTTTTATTTCTTAAATTAGTAAATATAAATTGTTGAGAAATCCTTAACCGATAAACTATTTTCAAATGTTATAATATTATAAAATAGTTGTTTGACTCAGATTTATCTTTGTTAAATTTACTTATATGACGTTTACTGTTGACAAATTTAATATGTAACAACTTTATAGCTGGCTGTGTGTCATGTGCCAATGAGTCAACACTAAAATAGTAATTATAAATTCATCAAATTATGTACAATAATTATTCCATAAATCATAATTCTGTATATACAATGATTCACTCACATGATCATCTAATTTTGAGAGATTTATTGTGTTCACTCTATTTCTGTAAATATGTATAGTTTTAAAATGTTTGATTCTATAAACTTGAAATATTTATTTCCCTAAATTATTCTGAAATTCTAAAATTGCAACTTATACTTTTAATTTAATATTTCGATGCAGAATATTTTTCTGGAAATTAGTTTGTATAAGTATTGAATAAAAAATTTAAGTATTTATATTGTTTATAATCATTTAAAGTTTAGATATTATGGGCGGATGGGAGATTACCTTTTAAATATCCCGCACTACTCCGTTCTTTAAATTTTCTAAAATTCTAATAAATAATTAACGGTTAGTTTAATATTTGATATCAATAAGTAAAATTTTTTAGAAAAATATTCTGCGTTCGAATATCAAGTCAAAAACAAGTTTTTTTAAACTTTCTAAAATTACGAAAATTATAAAACTTGAAAAAGGTTAAAAATATTAAATAATTCTGACTTTTTATAAAAATATAGTTATATAAGTATTTGAAGTTTATAAAAAACAAAAATTTTAAAAAAATATTAGATGGTAACGATATACAAAATCGTTCAGTAGAAAATTATATATAATATGACGTTGGGGATGATTTTAAAACCACATTGATGTATAATAAAACGTGAACAAATATGTAGACCATCATCACAAGCGTCTAGAGAGAGAAAAATCCGAATGGCTGCAATATGGCAGCCTTATCAAATTGCTCATAATATTCCCTTATCACATATCTCTTATCTCTATCATTATAGCTTTTTTCATAGATAACAAAGATTATAATATTATATATTCATATAATCTGTATAGATAATAAAGAGATTCCTTTATCTATGGCTTTTTTTACTTTGTAAAGTACTTTTGTACTTCTGTAGTATTATTAAATATAATAATAAAATACTGTACACTAATATATTATATACCTAGTATTTGTAATAATTTATATTTTAACTCGTTACTTAAATGTTTATTAAAAATGATTGCAATTTTAAAAAATTGAGTTTCATTGAAATATTTCAAACTTAGAACCATTAAACCATTAAAAATCATATTATGTAGATTTTTTTTCATAGTTCTGGTGAAATAATTTAAGTATTATCTAACCATAAAATTAACAGTTTTACATCGTCTTATTTTCCAAACTCTCAACATGCTCAGGTTTGCACCTTCGCATTATTAGGGGTTGAAGATGGTTCTTAGGATCTATGACAAGCAAGCTCGTTGGCTACCTCATTTGCTATCTAGGAGTCGAACTGGAGACCTCGTTCGCCGAAATACGCATTTCGACAACTCAATCCTAGTCAACCCCCATACATTACCTATCCATCATCCAACTACTCTTCAAAATAATTGAATTTTTTCTTTAAAATGCTCAACACAACATTTACAGTATTCCAAATTTTACTTATTATCTCCTCCCTGGAACTTGTTCGAAATAGTCTTTAGAACTAGTCTGAAACTTGTCCATTTCCTGAAGTTTTTGCATTTTTCTCGAATGCGATTTTAAATATTCAACATTGAGACACACAAAATGTAGTTCTCGATGATATTCACAACTCGTGAAAAACGCAATTCACATAAATAAGTACAAAGGGAGTGATCACCTAACCTCAAATACGCTCCTAATATGTGTATGATTTACAAATGGAATGCATTAATGCGATACATGTTTTATGATGACAACCCGCGTGCAAGTTTAGTGTAATAGTGAATATAGTTGCTTCGTATGTTCCGTATTTAAATCAAACATTAATTTACGACTGAATTAAATAAGTCTGGTGTGCTTGTGAAAGTAACCAGCTGTCTTGAAAAGCTGGAATGTTTTTTCCTCGTCTCCGCAAAATTCGTCGAACTGAATAAGAGTCCTGCAGACAAGCCGGTAACAACAAGTGACGAAGAACCTTGCATTTTCTAGATTTGAATACGAAATGGTCCAAAATAACGATTGGAATTCTATTCATTATACATTTCTCGTACATTTCATATATTATGCACACCACTATATTACATACATGTATGGTAGCCGGCAGGACACATAAAATGCGTGCGCAAGATGTCAAGAAATTTAATAAATATTAAAAATCATTTCTCTGCGCAATGTGCATGGTAAATTTAATGTGCCAAAAAACTACATTTTTAGAATTTAACACTTTTTTTATGAATTTTCTGCACGTATGGAACATCCAATAACGAGAAGTCCATGCACACACACACACATTTATTTAATATGAAGTATAGGCAAGATACTCAATTTATTCGAACCATTCAATACGGTTCAATAGTTTTCTTCTTTTTTTTTTTTTTTTTCACTCGAGAAGATCTCTTAGAGTCGTACCCGGGAAAATATTATTTTACTTTTTATTACGACCCAAATTGAAATACCTTTTTCCGATTTCATATTTTCCTTTATTCTTATCTCTCTGTACTCTTTATCGTTATTTACGTGTTTGCATAACTCCAATTGTGTATGGAATACCCGAGTAAAATCTAAATTGAATTTAAATTAAGCCTAAAAGCTGCCGGTACTAAAAGCTTCGGGTTAGATAATATGAGACACAACCAACGCAGAATATTTTGTATGCACCTATTCATTATCATGATTACTATGATAAGTGAGAATATTTTTTATATGATTTCTACCGGTTGTTGTCACATTATAGTACAACGATTATTATGATAAAATTATATAGTACCTAATTAAATATCAGCACTGAAACATTATATAATTTCCCATTGATGATTGTCCACGAAAGTGTTCGAACAACATTGACGTTTTAGTTATTCGTCGAGTTTCTCCGAACGAATAAGCAATATTGACGTAAAAATATTATATATATACCTATATATTTATAAAAAAATTAATTTATGTGAAAATAGCGAAACATAATTTAAAATATTTGAAAATTTGCTAATTGCAAAAAAAAAATGTAATAACATCCAAAATGTAAACATAATATAACATGGAACCACCGAAGTAGTTTTAAAATTATTTAAATTAATTGAATATGTCAACGTCTATACATATTAATAACTTAACGATAGTAAGATTTAACAATGAAGTATAAAAAATACAAACAATTTAAAATTACATTTACAGTAGGTAGGTGTATCACAACAAACGAGAAAAAAATCATGCACAAAGTTTTACATAAAGTTCACACTACATATTTTATAAGCCAGATAAATTAATTGAATGTATTAATTTAATTGTACAGGAAAAAAAATGCCGGGAAGCACTTCGCACGTTGAGTAGAATAATTATGACGGATACATTGAATTTGAAAGCGATGATAAATCATTTTTTTCAAAAAAAATAAAAACGATTCTAAAATTAAAGCTTTTGTGTTTATACTATGAGTCATGACCATGACCATTACTGTAGATTATACTAATAATATAATAATATTAAATAATATAATAAAAAAAAAAAAAAAGTATAAAAAGTGCAAAAAATTATTTGGAACTAAAGGGATTCGAACAGAGGATCTGGGAGGATCCCAGACATGAAAACATCGTTAGCTACCTTTAGACTACAAACGAATGTTGTAGGAAAGTGAATCTATTAAATTAAAAATAGTAAAATCTCTAAATTTCAATTGGATATAACTTTAAAACCTAGTCCGATCGCCAAATTCTGAATTTTTTTGATAAAAAAATAAATGCGAAAAATCGAATTCTTCTGTGATGCAGATTATTATGAATTAAATATCTCAAAATTAAAAATTGCTATAAGTAGCCCAAAAATGGGTAAAATTATTTTGCCTTTATAATATACTTACGAAAATTTCAATTTTATAGGTCTAATAATTCTCCGAAATTCGAATACATTTCATACCAAAATAATACATATTATCCAAAAAAAAAAAAAAAAATGAAATGGCTATTAAAAATTATTGTACCGAACGATTTTTGAATTTTTTTTTGTATAAGATTAAAATTACGTCCTTTTAACACTGTATTAAATGTTCAAGTATTAAAAACTAAAGTTAAGCCTATTATGAATTAAATGCCTAAAATTTGAATATTGCTATAAATAGCCTAAAAATAAGTAAAACTTTTCGAAAAATGTTTGTAATTAAATTTTACATAGATATATACGTTTGTGGTGAAAATTTCATGCTAGCATCAATATTTTCGGTGTTATGAAGAATTTTACCACAATTGTGTTTATTGATTTTTATGCTTATTTTTGATGGTTTTTCTTACGATTTTATCGAAAAAATTAAAAAATCGAAAAATGACCTCTCTTAAGTTCTAACTAAATGCAATTTTCTACCAGAAAATAATACTACATGTAATGATTGGAGTACTTCTTCCTATAGTTTTTTTGGGTGCAGAGATAAAAAATAAAAATAATAATAAAAAATAAAAAAACACATCATCGTAAAGCCAATACCTTCCTCGCGTTGCTCAGAATTTAAAAAGGTTTAAAAGCTTTAAAATAATAATTTTGAACTACCTATATTATACATACATATATTATTAAAATAATATATTAAAATCTATAGCTTTTGAGAATAATTTAACCTCGTTGTGTTTATAAAGAAAGAACACAAAGAAGGTAAAAAAAAAGTTGCATTTTTGTTGGTATACATATATATTATAGAGCTTTGGATTATCCAGAATAAAAAAAAATACTTGTTCGAGGTTTTATACTTTTATACTTTTCTTGATACCTCATACTAGAATGAATAGCTAAAGAGTATATATAGATCAAAGAATTTGTATTATATAGGTACTTTTTATTGAAGACCTGTGCCTTCAGTGACCCCGATTTGAGTTATCTGTAAAAGCGATACAATTCTATAATAGAAACTCGAAATAACCGATGTTTATGGAGAGAGAAAATCAAACAGAATATGAATTCAATATTATATATTATATTATAAAAATCGTTCGAGCAGCCTAACATTTACAATTTATTGTCCATATTGTTTGATTCAGAAGTCATAAATAGAGGAGTTTAAAATATAGATGGATAATATTCAAATAATAATTATTAGTTATAATAAATTTCATGAAAAAATTTAAATACATGTTCGTCAATAATATTAAAAATTATAACATTCTAAATCGGTTAACAATAATTTAATGGACAGTTGCTCTTTATATTTATTTTTGGTAACATTAAGTTTACACATGATTATTTTCATTATTTATAAGTGTATTATTAAAACATTATATATTATATTACATAGGTAGACAAAAATAATACCTAATATATAATATAAAAATATCGTGTGTTTTTTCAATACAAAATATTAATTATTCCTAGCTAAAATATTGCACCAGTGAAGTGTCAAGTTAAAGGTTTAAACAAACTTGACTGTTCCAATATTAACAATTTTAATTTCATAATACTTTCAGGCTTTTTTAAATAAATATGCTTAAACCTAGATTGATACTTTTAACTTTAAACATTTAAACTCATAGACAATTAATGTGTTTATGTGAACTGATTAAATTAAACTTAAAGTAATTGAAATTTTAATCACGATCATTTTATTTTAGTTTACCATAGATTCATCTATATTTTTATATTGGTACTACTGAATACTTTTCAATCTAAACTATAGAATTTTCGTGATTCTTGTGAAATGAAGTATTCATGTAGTATTTTTAATACTTAAATACTTTTCAAAAGTAAATTTTTGACCACTGGTATATATATATATACCAATATATATTTCATTTTCATTTTTTGTAAACTTCAGGTACATATTTCACTACGTTTTTTTAAAATATTTAGAAATTTTTACTATTTTTGATTCTTGTAAATTTTTAGGTTTTTACTTTTTTTAAATGAAATATTTTTCTTCAATTTTTAAAAATTATAGAAAATAGGAACAACAGTTAATTATTTATTGGTATTTAAAGTGTAGAACAGCGGAATTGTGCGAGGTAATATAAAAAGTACAGGTACCCCATCATCCACACCTCATATATTATAATTCTTCTAATTTCTAATCTTAACTGTTCGTTCGTTATTCGACATTGATACATCAACATCATCAGAAATACATACTGCGTCGAAATATCGAGTCAAAAGTAAGGTTTGCAAAAGTATAAAATCTAAGCAAATTACAAGAATAAAAAATAATGAAAAATTATAAATTTATATAAGAAATATAATGAAGTAAGTAGGTTCAATACATTAAAAAAAAAAAAATTTTAAAAAAGAAAAACGCGGATAGAGAGAAAAATTGGCCTTGAATTACGATGAGAACGATAGAAGATTCATTCTTTGTGCGTATATTATTATATCTTGTAATTAAATACGGTGAAATTGGTGGTTTAAAATTTTAGAAAAATATGTTTGTATTGCTTACCATAATACTTTTGAATTATACTTTTAGATAACGTAATAATATGGTTTTTCAGAGTGTAGCGAAATGTATGGTTCGAAACGGGACAGAGCTTATGTGCCCATAGTGAATAAGGCTGCACGCAAATCGTTATTATTATAGCTTAGCGTGAAGAATTCTATGGGATATTTCGGTGGATATCCGATTTAATTCACCGCGAAGAACGAGAAAGCTGGTCACCGTCCGTCCGCCAAGAGATGAATACGACCACGTGTGCCTACGGCTGGGCTTATTGATTTCATTTTTTTTTTCCTACGGATGCGAGTTTAGGTTCAAGCACAAAGTCCGATTGTTACGTTTAGTTGCGGTAATGGCAGGGCACGTCTATTATGTTTCTGTGTAAAGTAAATGGGTGACCTTGGATGTTGAAAATAACAGCTGTTGATAAATGTTGATAACAGATATTGTTCTGTAATCACTTTAATCAGTGATTTGTAGATGCTTGCATTAATCAATGCCGTAGATATATAAAACACTAGATATAGCTGCTAACTGACGATATTATTAATTGAATCCAGCCGCCATATGCATGGTAGTCAATGTTTACATAATAACCTTATCAATTAGGTATCTATATTATCACATATAATATAATAATTTTTATAATATTTATATTATAATATAATATTATATCTATAATATTTTCAGTCGGAAATAATTCATTGAGATATAAATATATATAATTATTTCATAGACATAAATACTATAGGTATAAACATTTCCACATGTATAAAAACTCGAGATCGATAAGCCCGACCGAATTCACATATGCAGACTAGGCATCCACTATATTTTATAATACCTACCCATATTATATTTCAAGTGGTTGGACTTTTGCGGTATTTATCAATATTTTTACTAAATATGATTTACGTATATTATGTGAAACCTATCACACTCGGGCGAGAACCGGGCAAAGCGAGATTTGAGTTCTTATTAAAATCCGAGAATAGTAAGTTTCATACATTTTTGAATTACCTATATCAACTTTGTCAACCTATATATACGAGTATATACAACAGAAACACTTTATGTGTGAAGGACATTTATTATCTTCTAGAAAGCGAACTCCAAATTCCTCCACAGGTGAAATATTTTTAAAATTAATTAATTAACAGTACTATTTCTCAAAAAACGTATATGTGCTTAATTAATAATAAATCGCTTAAAAAATGAACTAGAATTACAAAATATTTTGTGTTCGAATTTCGAAAGAATGCTTACAGTATGATAACAAATTTTAACTGATTTTTACACAGATATATAAAATATATACTGTGGATAATAAACAATAACATTGACTATACCATGCAAATGGCGTCGGCATCAATGTCCCATATGATTTCGTATAACAAGTTAGCTATCTAGTATGTCTATTATATATCAATATCTGTGATGAATGCATATAAATATATATATAACGTTTTATTAGTAACTTCTCGGCGGGTCCTCATAGTCGTACGTTCGATGATAACTTCAAGGCCCGTCCTCAGTTTTTGCAAACAAACTTTTATCACCTTAAGTGACATTTCTATAATGTTCTATGGTAATAGTGCTGAAATTGAGAAAACGGCTATCACGTTGTATCGATCTCGTTCGGGCCACCGCGCTCATGACAGTCATCTTTTGCCCGTCAACCGCCTCCCACGCAACACTGCAGGTAGATATAACAATATACGATGTGAGCTTTTCCCACTACCCGAACGTAATTTGCATTTCCCACATAATACACGCACACAATCCAGGTACCTGTATATATATATATATATATATATATCTATGGGCTGCCATTTAGTGGGCAAAAGTGGGCAAGTCGATGGACGAAAATTAACTCGGTCAAGTTACTTGAAATCAAGCTGAAATTTCTTCGGTTCAAAGTTAAATGTTAAATTTTTTTCAATTTTCATTTCACCACCATAATTACAACTCGAAATTTTTCGAAAAAAAATATTCAATAATGAACTTTTCTATTAATTGCTTTTTTTTTTTTTTGCAATATTATGTACTCATTTGTTTACTAATTTATCTTAATGCGTAAATAAAAATAGACCAAATAAATGTCTCCTAAATAATGTAGACGCGTACCTATATATTATAATAGTATAGGCATCCAGTGTTTACCTGAAAATTGAATTCGTTCACGTTCGCGTTCAAATGTATATCATCAATATAGTAATGACTTGACATTCTAAACATAATATGGATACAATAAAATGAGAATTTTTTCAAATCAAGGTATCAATTAATGGGTTTTTGAAAAAGGGTTACGATAACCTCGGTTTTTACATATTACTATGCCTACTAAAACGGTAGCTAAAAAATGGTTGATTAATTTTTATTGCGAAAAAGATTATATTTATTAAATGTTTTATTAATAAAGTTATAGTTATTTTATTACAAATCGTATAAAAAATTAATTTTAATTTATCAGGTTTAATGAATATTATAATGCTATAAAACATCACTAGGTATTTAGATCCCACAATCATTAGCTAAAAACCAACCACCACTACTATTTTTTTTTTAAAAAAACTTGTATTCTAACGGAAACCGAAAGCAAAAAGTAAATTTTAGGTTCTTAAAACCAGTAATTAAAACCATTTGAAAAACGAAAAATCGAAACCAATCAAATCAATACCGGTTTCAAGTCCGAGTTATAAATTATTTAATGATTTTTGTACACTTGTTTCTTTAGTATTATAGACAGTCCTAGCTGGTTATAGTAAAAGTTCAAAACATATTGTAAATTATTTATGATATAAGTGTTATATGTATGTATTAAATATTTAATTATGTAATTATACATTTTTCATAATTTTCAAAGTCTTTTTTCTTTTTATTCGATAATACAATATAATGTCTAAATGGCTCATTTTATAATTTATCAAGCCATATTAATAATTTTAAAAGTACTATATTTTATGCAAAATTTGGAGAAATATTTTTCCTAGTATATAATATCCCAAAATAACCTAAAGTATATAAGTAAGTATCTACCTAACTTAAAACGAGTTTTTCTGCTAAATTAAACATAATATTCCTCACACCCTTTTGAACATTAAAACAAACAAGTTACGTGAAACTAACAAATGTATCGATTGTTTATATTATTATACAATTAATATACTAAAAATAACGGTAACACTAATGCATTTACTATCAAATATTATAACATCATAATTGCATTTATATTATTAAATACCTACTTATAGGGTAAGAATAATTACTCATTTAAACAATATGAAATATTGAAATATTTTTCGAATACGTTCATTATAATATTATTTGTTATATTGGATTTTTTCAAGTTGAATACATTGAAATTCAAATACGTAATTTATTAAACGGTACAAGTTTTGAACATATATATTATGTACCTAACGCGTATTATTAAATATATAATAAATGATGTAATAATAATAATTATATTTAAAAACGTATACTTTCAAAAACTCATTCTCAAATATTTAACAAAATGTTTATCTATTATGTATAATTTCTATTATACCTACTTCAGTTTCGGTCTTTGATGTGTAATAATAATAATTGTTACGCGATGTGTGTGTCCGACTGTCCGAGTAATCTGTCCCCGACACGCCTACATGTCACCAGTGGGCTGCGTGTTGCCTACTTGACTATATATTGTAACGACCGTCATGCAATTTCGTGTTTTGCAGAGGAGTGAAAACATGATAATATTTTGTAGAAAAGTACGAAAAAAAAAAAATGGAAAATATAAATTTTATTTTAAAACGAGGCAAATCCGGCGTTCATTATACAGTTATTGATATTATTTTATATTTATAGTGGGTTATTGTTGTTAGAATATTATATTAATATTATTGTTTTGTATTCAAGAGCGATAAATAATTTTGTAATAATCATTGCATTCCGTAAACGGCGGTTCGATCAAATTACAGTAGCTGCGGTAGATACAACGGATATATTGCATTTAAACGCAATGATAATAATTCACGGCTTTCGATAAAACTATTTTGAGTGGTGTTCAGTTTACATAGTTAAAAAAAAAAAATTGAAAAATTCATAAATTGATTATGCCAATACCTTCAATATTACTAAAATACATATGCTCTGCTGGGAAAATATCAAGTTTCTAGAACCATTATCCTATATATTACCGTATAATGGCTAATGCCTATATTATAATATATAGGTACACATTTTAGGGTGATCCATATTCTGAAAATGAAGAAACGGGACAACAATAAAAAAAATATATATGAATATCGTAATAATTTCCTACCGATATTTTCATAAATCAGATTGAAAATGGTAAATACTCTAAATAAAATATAGGTCATTCGTCAATTATTTACCAAAAATATGTTTATAAATCTCTTAGAAAAACGGTAGGTATGCAAAAAACGGGACCCCATTTCAAAAAGTGTCCAGTTTAAAGTTTTTTTGGGACAACGGGACGCAGTCCTCGAAAAAGGGACAATTCTACAAATAAAGGGATATATGGTCATTCTAGTATATAGTAATAATATATATATTATATAGTTATTATAATATCCATAAACGATTATAGCGAACATGTGTTTTAATTCGATGTAGTTTTTTCTTACGCGTTACATAACTATTGAATTTGAAATATTCGAAATTAAAATTAAAAGTTAAAATACTAATAAGATCAAATTTTCTTTCAGAAAAGCTGTAAAATATAAAAATATTATAAAATCAAAAAACAAATAAAGACAAATATCGTTGTAAATCTGCTAAAAACTACTGATATAGTAAGTTGATGAACAAAATAGTTACCTTGTATCGGCTAGATTTTAGATTTAGATTTTCGTTATTGAAGAGAAATAAATTTAAATTTGTGATTGTTTATCACGCTTTACCTTGTAAGACACAATTTTAGTGGAAATCCTGTTGTTACTTTTCAAGACCACTTTCACTACCATCGATCGAGAAACTTCTCAAAAATTGAATTTAGACATTTTTCGTTATATTGTAGATTATTTTTTTTATCGTTAAATTTCCGATTAACGACATAGAAACTTTTTCAGGTCTTTAAAAAGTTTTCGATTATAGTATGTTATTGCTTCAATATAGTATCATAAAAATTATAATAAATATTTTGTGCAACTTTGTATTACAAGAATTACAAAATCTACTGGAAAATTCGAAAAATAACTTTTCTAAAGTATTTATTATAGCTTCAGTGTGTTATTAGAAAACGCAGGTATACGCATAATACTTTTTAATTTTCTTTTAGGAAATTATATAGGTAAAAACGATTATCATTGTTAAACCAGTAACTTTGCTCGAAATCTATAAGAACTAAATTTGCACAATTCAATAACCTAATTGTTATTTGCTATACGTATTGTCGCAAAGAAATTGACGTTTCATTTAAGATGGATAGCTATTGTTCTACCTATGTCTTATATATAATATATATTGTTCAATGACATTGAGTGCGGTTCGAGAAACGGATTCAGGATTCAGATTTTGTCATAATTTTGAACTATTTGAATGAAATTAAAAAAAAAGTTTAGGGATTTGGTGAAAAAAAAATGAATGTCTTCAATTCGTAATTTCTCAGACAAAGGGACTCATGGAATTTCGTATACTTCTCAAAATTTCTGATATTCCAACATGTGACTGGAAGCCACATCACTATTTATATTGCATAGTTTAATATCGTATAATATGTCGGTCATGTGTAATGTAATAATTTATATAACATAATAATAAATATAGTATTATATTAAATATTGAGTTTGGATATTTTAGTACTGTAAAACTATTGAAAAAAAGGACAAAAATAAAACCTCTATACATATTACATAAATACATTTTTTTTATTAAATTATTCTGAAACTTTTTGAGTTTAGTGTAAAAGTATATATTAAATTAATACCCATAAATAACTAGGTATCATTAGTATTATTATTATTATTATTATTAAATTCCCTATATTCAATTATTTGCGTTGCTAAACATTCAAATGATAACTCAATATGCTATAGGCTCTATTCATATGTATATGTTTACATATAAAGAGGGGAAGTGAAAAAAAACTTTAACTTAGTTCAATTAAATAAATTGAAAAACCTTCACTTAAAATTGAACATTAACAAAAACAATTTTAATTCGTTAAGTTTAAAGTTTAAATGGAAAAAATTTAAAAATGTGAATTTTATATTTTCCTTTAGAAAAATTAAAATATTTAAAGATATTCAATAAAGTGTAATAAATTTGTGAACATTTGGCTTTTTAGATATTAAGTATCAGTTTATTAATATAGTTATAAAATTATAATACTGTATTTGAATTTCGTTTAAAATAAGTGTACCTAATGAACTGATGAAAATCGTTTTCCTCTTCTTATGTGTTAACTGGATAATTATATGTGAATATACTGTGAAAAGAGCCAGGAAAGCATTTCACATATCGGTTAAAATATAGGTGGTGGAAGTTGGTCCTTCGTCCCTTCGCTCTCAGACAGGATATTGTAGATATTATTATTATTTTAGATTTGAAAACAATAATAAATTTTTATTACATTCAATAAATATGATTCTGAGCAGTGTAATTGAAACCTAATTGAAAAAAAACTTATATGTGTAATGTGTATATATTATATAATATATATGTATGTGTATATGTATGTATGTATGTATGTATTAGTGGTGAATCCAGAGCTACATTTGGGAGGGGAGGGAAAATGCCTGAAATTTTATAATATGTTAAAATTATTCCATGTTGTATTATATAACAAATCATATAAAGTAAAATAAAATACAACATAAAAAATGAGTTTGGGGGGAAGCCTTTGCCACCTTTGCCCTCCCCTCTGGATCCGCCACTGGTATGTATGTATGTATGTATAGATAGTTACACAGTATAGAAGGAAGTTTTTTTTCTACCCTAAGGAACTACTGGAAAAATCGAAAATTGCTATGTGTGGTATTCATCCGATTTCCTAAGAAAAACATAACAAAGCCAAAAGGTTTATTTCCTCCTCGACCTTAAATTTATAAAAAAAAAAAATCGTTGTCAATTCAAAAGCTTAATCACTACGCTCAAAATCCATAAGTTGAGTTAAAATACAATAAAATCAAAGCACAATAAAACTATAAGTAGTTCAACTAGTTAAGTTAGTTTTAATTATAATGAGAAATAGAATTAACTAGATTATTTAAACAGTTTAAACATTTTTAACTACTTAATGCAAACTATTTTATATACAAACAAAATATATAAATACCAATTCTATATATATACATATTAAGCCCAAAATGGTTTAAAATATTTGAAAATAGTCTGATTACCTGTTATATCATTTTAAAAATATATTTAAAAAGCAGAAAATCCATCTAAATATTTTCTAAGATGTAATGATTTCACATTGTAATTTTACATAAAATATATTTGATTTGTAGTTAATAATACATTTTTTTAGGCTAATAAAAATTAGAAGCAAATAACTACAAACTTTAGATATTATTATGTACCCAACAGTTTCGTGTAATGCCTCGACCAACTTGGGCATAAATATAAATACTACAACGATATATAATATACAATAAAAATGGTACATAAACTGAACGAAAAATATTATAAATATCTCTTTTCTTAAATCTTGGAGATCATATATATCTCTTTTATAATAAAAAAAAAAATATTAATTTACCCTTATTATAATGTTTCGACATTTTAAGTGCCAAAAAGTAAGGACCTACAATCTTTATATAGAAATATAAGTACTATTATATAATCTAGAAATTCATTATATTATTTTATCTATTTCTATAAATTAAAAAGGAAAATAAAAATAACTAAATAAATTATAAGTGATAATAAAGTACGTATGTAATAATAATATGATATCTTAAAAAATATTAAATTAAGATCATAATAAAAAATGTATTATAAAACTTACATAATATGTATAATATGCTTTTAAATTTTATTTAAATTTCTTTTTGAAAATATATATTATATTAATTTTTTGACGAATTAATTATTCTTATTATACCCACACGTATTTTATTTCAAATAAATATTTTTTATTCATTTTATCATGCTTTTTATTTGGAAGTAATATATATGTATATTACGTCTTTATCTATAATACATATTCATTGCATGTGTAAAAAAAAAAAACACAAAAAACAAAAGATCCGTAAACAGAAATTAAATGTTCTAGAAATGGCTTAAAAGTTCATAAAATACAAAATAAAAATTACACTTTAACTTATTTGATTATGTATTAAATTATATATTTATATAATTAAAATTTAATTTTGAGTCCCATAAATAAAGACTACATTAATTGAGGGAATTTTTTTTTGAACAAAAAACTAAACTTAGGGAAAATTAAAAACATTATAATTTATTTTTAAATTTGTTCAATGGAGTATTTACCCACCCTCAGCTACATGCTACTTAAGAACTCAAGGATACCCGGTGCTCTTTTTTCACTTGCATATTTAGTTTCTGACATACAATGATTTAGAATGTTACAAAATAACATCAAAAATTAACTGAGTTAAATTTTTTACGTTCTTCCCCTATGTATATTACATACACGTTTTAGGCTTTTTACAACCTTGAACTATATATATATATATGTGTGTGTGTGTATAATTATAATTATAAACATTAATAAAAGAAATGTGCAGCATGAAGTAAACCGTTCCAAACTGATTTTTTTTTTTATTATTATTATTATTATTACAGGATTTATTGTTTATTGTTGTGTCGTATAAGTTTTCGTTTTTTTTTTGGTCGAGACAGGTATATATTGTTTTCAAAAATGTTTATTTTGTCATACTCAACTGAGTGCTTGTACCCATTATTTTTTTCAATCCAAACACTGATAATATAATATACTTAATAGTTGTGAGGCGAATACATCCTTTCTGAACGATTTTCTTGGTTTTATTATTATTAAACTATTGTTATTATATGATGTGTTTGGATTACACTCTACTGTCATAGCCAGAAATGCATTTTGTACTCATATATATGAATATATGGAATATATATATATATTAGGGGGTCCTTATTTTTGAAGGTTCAAAATTTGATGTAGACACTCCTAAAATTTGTTCTACTATATATAAAAATAAGGTGTGTAAAATTTGGTCACGATTGAT
>JAIPRL010004381.1:0-38727 GCA_025469235.1 Pemphigus obesinymphae | reverse complement strand
TTTTCATATTTATATACTAGATATGAGTATATTTTCAGTCTATAAAAAAAAAAAAAAAAAAAAAAAAAAGTTGACATTGTATTTAATAGTATAATCATAGAAGTTTGTTAGAGGGGGGTGTGGTGGGCTTTGCCCCCCCACAGTTCTGTATGACTGTACTCGCATTAAAAAATGTGTAGTACGAATCTTTATGAAAAATAGGGGCTGGTACCTATTAATATTTATTAAGTATGTATATATTCACTTATATGCACTTTTATAGTAAAAATTTCACTCGTCGGGTAGGTCAAATAAATTTTTTTATATTTTTCGATAAAATGATTCCGATTATACCGAAGATTGGTATAATATACGTACCTACCTACAAAAATATCCCACAAAAATGTCGACCACAATCCTATGTATTATCTTCCTATTGATTTGCTGTCATATTGATTGATATGCTGTTCTAATATGAGGACTTTTCAAAATAATCTCAACAATTTGATATAATTATGTATTAGTTTACGTGCAATGTGATCATAGTGTGTGGTGAACTCAGTGTCAATGCCGGTATCGTAAATGTCAGTGTCGTGCGTGTAATGTAAATTTAAAAATTAAATTAAATTAAATTGTTATAATGAATTTTACTATAATTTCAAGTGAACGAAAAAGCGATCTTATTTTATACAATAATTTTAAATTTTATAAAAAAGATTATGTAAAATATTTAAATACATTTAAATGCAGTGTATTAACAAAAAATGCACTGCAAAAATTTATGTCGATAATGATCGAATTATCTAATGAATTAAATAATGATAAAATTTCTATATTTATATAGGTACCTATGTAAAACGTGTATCCAAATATTACCAAAAGTAATTAATCTACCAAAACAATTTTTTTTTTTTTTATTCTAAACTGACTTTTTTGTATCAATATGTAATATTAGTGTAAATCATAATTTTTAATTATATATGTTTTTTTTTTAAATTTAATACTGTGACAATATTGTAACAATTGATTTGTATGTATGTGTAATGTATGTGATAATATGTGATAGTATAATAACAATAATTTATGTATTATTCAATATTTTAAAGTTTTTTTTTTTTTTTTTTTGATTTTTACAATTTGTTTTATATACTAATTTATTTTAAGTTACATTTTATACTACGGTATTCGTATAGGTACCATATATGATAATGTTGTTCACTGATTGAATAAAATATATAGGTATCTAAAATATTATGTATATATCTGTGCAAACGTATCCATAATTATTATTATTATTATTAATTATTAATCCATAATTTACGTACTAAATTTTTCCGTTGGTTGGCTATAAAATATTTAGTCGGCGAATTCAATACATAATT
The DNA here is from genome assembly GCA_025469235.1 of Pemphigus obesinymphae. Lineage (NCBI taxonomy): Eukaryota > Metazoa > Arthropoda > Insecta > Hemiptera > Aphididae > Pemphigus > Pemphigus obesinymphae. Next base: position 37,366 of record JAIPRL010004381.1, on the reverse strand, counting down.
GTATTGGACAGAAGTCGGCGGAATCGATATACGTCCTGTGTACAGTGTACCTTTTTTGGAAACATGATTGCGTAGGATTTTTGTATAATTTCACTATTTATTAATATATGATGATGTACGATGTAAGATATATTATAGGTATAGTCATAGGCGTAGCATAGGGGGGCTAAAAAGGCTATAGCCCCTAGAATTTACTCAAGCCCCTCCAAAAAAATGTTTAATAGGTGTTAAACTCTATATATTTGTACAGTATTTTTTAAAAATTTTATTTCATTTCAATATTCAATACAATTTTTAATGGGTTTGGATAGTTTTATGACAATGCAAATAATTTAATATTTCATAAAATCAATTATTTCTTAAAATTAATAAATTCTCTAAATTCTTTAAATAAACAAGAAGATTATTTCATACTGGATAAAGATGTGTATATTTTTGGAAAATTTTGTGATAAACGATATAAAAGATAAAAAAATATCGTTTCTCACTTTCTCAATAAAATCCCATGATATGTTATTTTATAATAATAAGAAAATTAAGAAAAGAAGATATTTATTTGTTTATATATAATTGTTTGTACATTACATATGCACTAGTACGATTGCCTATACTAATAAGATACACAATAAGATACTCAATAAGAAAATTCGCATTGTTCATTGTTGCATTGTTCTTGGGACAAAATTTAGATCATTTTGCATATTGTTAACGTAAAGTTAACAATTAAGTTTAATAACTAATAAGTAACTTATAAAATTAAAAGTTAATTTGAATAAAAAGTACTTCACATTTAATATAAATAAAGTTAATTTTTAACTTGGTTATAACTTTTAACTCATTGATTCCCAGCCTTAGTGTATCAGTTATCACTAATATACTACTAACACAGAACTAAGGTGTATACTAATGTGTGAGATATTTAGTATTTAACTAAACAGCAAGGTTGTGGTGGGTATACTTGTGTGTTTGCTTGTACCTTATTTCTTACTTTAAAATTAAAAATTCTATGATTTAATAATAGGGAATTTATTTATCTTCGCCAAATAGCAAAATTATAAATTATGTTATATATTTAACAATATAATATTGTGTTATTGGCTATAAGTATTAGGTACCTATATATTTTTATATTTAATCCGTTACTCGTTTTTATTATATCCTTCCCGAGTTTGCATTATCCAATGGGTAAAGTTATACATTTCTTGAAAAATATTACCGTTAATAAAATTTTCAAAAAAATGTTTTTTTTTTTTGAAAATAAATTATATTCTATGAATTAAAAAAAAGAAAAAATTACTTTTATTAAAAATAAAAAGAAGGGTAGGTTGCCATGGTAGAGGGAAAGGATTGGGTTATGCGAGGGCGATGCTGAGGGAAAATCGTGTACTGGTGTTTCTTATAAATTTATTTACGATTTAGTATATCACGTTGGGACTATAGCCCCTTCCCATGGAATTTGTTCACGCTATGCCTATGGGTATAGTGTAAATTTGAAAAGGAATTTTAATAAAATAAAATACCTACCTATACAAGTTCTACAAAAACAACTTGTGTGTTATTGTTCACCTCAGATTATTTAGTGATAAGAAATCCAGAAACATCGACAATAATTTGTACTAATTGGCGATTTACTTTTGTATATTTCGACACATTTGTATATGAGTTACATATATAACATTACCTATATACGTTGATTTCCCCAGCCCTCCAAATTGCATTTTTGAAATAAATAAATAGTAAATAATATTATATTTAGTACTTTAGTAATTTTAATAATTGAAAAACGTTTAAATTAATTTATATGTAATTAATTTTTATTTTAAAATTAAATAGATTGTTATATGATCGTATTTCATATTTTAGATTCTGAGCTGAGCTAGAGAGTAAGTGGCTTTATAAAAAACAAAAATTATACCGGCTTACTTTTTTTCTACTCAGAAAAAATTAGATGCTCAGTACTTCTACTACTTTTTTTCTACTTATTTAGTGTATATACATACTATACTCTTTAGCCTTTAGGTGTGTCTGGAAAGTGGAAAGCAATCATTTCTATATGAGACAGGTGGCGGAATCGATAGATCGTTTTCAGTCTACCTGTTGTGGTAGAATTGTTACTGGCGGAGTCGATATATTGGCAGAATCGATATATCCCGGAGTAAAAATGCACATATCAAAAATCGGCTACATCTTCCCACGATATTGTACTTTTTATAAAAATCAAAAATGAGTAAATAACATGTCTTTTTTTAAACAAATATCCTGATTACACGATAATAAAAAATAGTATTGCCACAAGTTTATTTTTAAATGACTTTAAAAATATATTTAAATATTTTTAGATTGTTAGATTTTAATTTTCTAAAAATTTCTTTAAAATTGCCTATAAAAAACAATTTAAAAACCGTACATACGGCGTTTTCTTATTAGAGGATACTACAGTGGGGACACATAATAAGTCGGAATTCATTTTGAATGGAAGATAGAACGATATTTTGAATGGAAAATAATATACATGAAAATTATTTATGATAGAAAATATTTTAAATGGAAACTATTTTGTTTGGAAAATATTATACATGGAATTTTATTACAGATGGGAATTTATTGTATTTATTTGAATCTAATTGATTGCACATTAATTTTCATCATATAAGTACCTATTATTGCAGCGAACAATATTCTTTAAACAATTTATATATATATAGATATAATATACAGGATTTATGACATAGTACGCAGTGTGTTTTAATTATTACAGCATATTGACAAATATAATATTGTCAAATGAAAACATGTGTTTCTTTGCAAGACTGCCATTTTTAATATTTTGTACACTGTAGGACGTAATTAATAGATTTATAGTGCATATATATTATTTATTTAAACAAAACAAAAATAAATAATATATTTTACAATATACATAAGGGGTCATTCACATATTATGTAATGTAATTTCTATTTTTTTTTTATCTTCCTCTTCCTATTTACTACACGATATCACAAAACGTCCCCTCCCCATAGTAACAAGTGTTTGAAAATGTTATGAAAATTTTAATTGAATATCTTATATGTTTAACGTTACATATAACATAATTCATGACCCCTTGTAACAAACTAACCTACCCTTCTACCCTCAGACTGCATACATAATATGTGATCAATCCCTTATAAGTAAAGTGGTAGGAAAGTTAATTTGAAAATATGAATTCATTCATTTGTCATGTTCAATTTGTAAATAAAGAACTTGTTCACATTCACGTTTTGTATTTTTCATTGAATTTTCTTTTATTTTAAAATTTCTAAAGTTGCTTTCGCATTATTACATTTGGTGTTTGAATAATGTGTATTCATCCCAATGTGGACAAAATTATTTATAAAGTGTTTTTGTTTTGTTCCATGACCGCTAAGGGATTTTCCTTTTCATTTCTAATATAATATTTTTTTTAATGACTTTTTAATATACATTTTGTAGGAAATAACTATGAGCTAAGCATTCTAACAATATAAAATTATTTTTTAACCATCCTTTTTATCAACAAAAATAATTATTGGTCAGAATACACATTATTTTTTCTTTTAACTGGCTCACTTGCATTTTTGAGTTTTTTTGGAAGATATAACTTTTTTTTTATATTTTAAGACACAATGATTAGTAGTATTCTGACAGATCATAAGCATTTAATCAGCGATTACTATCATCTTGAAACTGTTTTAGAATATATTATATAATATAGGTTTCGGTATACGTTATATGTATAATCATCTATGTGACAGTAGCACTCAAAAGGGTTAACCATTATCATTACAATTATAATTAGGATATGAACTATTCATTTATTAGTATATGCCAGAGGAGTAATTAGGATTTTATTAAGGGAGGGGTCTCCCAGAAAATTTGTAGTAAGCCACTTTTAAGAGGACGTAAAAGGTGCAATTTTAATATGAAAAATTAAAAAATTGATGGCCTCTCTAAAAAACATCTATATTTATTTTGGGCATTGAATGAAAATTGAAATTCCCTCTTAAATAAATGTAGGTAGTTACACTGTTACAGTATGTATATGGTGTATAACCAGGGCTGGTTTAAAATGCAGATTCAGGCCTATGGCAGCATTTTCAAATGGCATATATTGAAATAAAGTTGATTTATTAATCAGTTTATTACTTTTTTAAGAGGTATTTCGTACTAATGTTTAGACCTTTTTTTTGCATATTTACGTCATCTTGCCTAAGTATACAAAATCTCTAGCACTGGCCCTATGAAAGAAGTTTTTATTATAGTTTAGGGAAACTACTAGAAAATTAAAAAAATATCATATTTAAAATATCATATAGAACCAAATTTCTACTGTTTGCACGTACACTCCAAAAATTAATACATTTTTAATAAATAAATACCCTGGATACTATTGAATTTATGTATCTACCAATTTATTATTAGAATTTTTTTTTACAAATTATCAAAACAATAAAATTGTTTATTTTAACAAAATTAAAAAAGTAGTTTATATAGTTTAATACTTAATTATTACAATAAGAATTTATTCAAAATTATAAAATAATGTATCTTAAAATAAAAATAATAAATTAGTTAATGAATTTATATTTTTGCACAATATAAAATGTATAACAAATTTTTTTTGTTTGATTAAAGTAAGAAGCACAATTTAAATTGTTTAATTCAAATTTATTGTTTTTATCTAGTCTTCATCTTCTGATGAGGTACCCTGCAAATTATAAAAATTATAATACAATTTATTATTGAATTAATCATAAATAAATATAAATTCTTTTCAAACTCAAAATATGTGTTAACTGTTTTATACTGTGTCATTTTTTAGTGAATACAAAGATATAAATCCACTATATACACAGAAATAGATGGAAAAATAACTACTGGAGAAAAGAGGAAAATCCATCCAAATTCAAATGGTAAGTTTGTCCATTGTATCTTCGGTTCTTAAATAGGATAGCACATTATTATTTGAATTTTGAAAGCAATCATAAATAATTTCATTTGAAAAACAATTCTGAACAAAATTTTTTATATTATTAGAATAAATGGATAAAAATTTGTAACCATTACAACTTCATTTGTTATTTTTTTACTTATAAAAATGCAATAATATTAAATTTGTATAATGTGTGCAATTACAGACAGAGAAAAATATATAAACATACTTTATGGTGCTCCTTTTAGTATAGATAATAGTTCATACTAAACTTACCAATATAGAAGACATAGACGGGTCACGTATACAATCTTCTTTGTTGTCTTCAATTTCAAAGTTACAATTCATTTTCAAGTCACTTCTGGTGAGAGGTATAGTATCATTTTCGCTAATCTTAAAAATGAAAATAAACATTAAAATACTAAAGAATAAAGTAAAAAACACATTATTATAACAATATATCTTTACCAGTCTAGATCCATCTCTCAATAAAACGGCGACGTGTTTGCCAGGTATAAGCCGTAAGCCCGTAAATGAATGAACATGTTGGCAAATATTTGACATGCATTGAAGTATGCGAGCCTTGGAACATGTATATGCAATATCTCTTGTTTCGTGATACTAAAAATGAAATATTTTTATTTAAAATAATTTATATAGATACAAAATCTAGTTATGGGTGTCTTTTTTTATATGTTGCTTATGTGCAAGGCAGTATTGTAAAATACAGTGGCATATGGAAGATTTTTTAATGGAGGGGGGGATCTAAAAATATATAAATACTATTATACTGTTAAAACTTATAAAATGTAATAAGTAATAACATTTAACCATATACTGTAATAGGCATTAAAATACAATTTTTTTTTAGTTTATTCTATTAATTACATATGCTTAGATGAATTATTTGAAAATGTTTGTATAACTTTCAATTTCTGTGAATTCATTTTTATTAATGTTGGCTATAGCAAATCTGTTGAGACATTCCTCTGTCATGGTTGATCTTAAGTATAATTTGATTTAAACATCTCAACGTTGAAAATGTACTCTCAGGCGTAGCTGAAGTAATTAGTAATGTGGCAAACAGTCTTAACAATACCTGAATATTGAGTAATAAATTTGTATAGTTAACCCTGAGGTTTTCGGGGTTTAGCTGTTCCAGCCCTGCTCGACACTTTTTATTAGCGTTGCACGCTATTCAAGAGAACAGCAGGCATCTGGTTCGACATGGCAGAGTCTCTTTGCTGTGGTGGCCCAGCGTCGACATATGGGAGACGAACACCGAGACGTCTCAGTGGACACAGACCTTGCCAAATTTGTCGACGAGGTATCACACCCTCGCCTACTACTTACGACTCCAGTTAGAAGGGAATCTCTTGCGGTTATTTCACTGATAAACCGGATCAATACTCTGGGTGGGCAATTGCACAAAGAGTTACCACCGCAACTCCAACACCGTAGGATTCACCTAATTAGTCTTGGTCTGTAAACCACACAGTAGCTCCTGCTACCACCACCGAGAAGCCAAAGCCTCCCTCTCCGATTAAGATTACTCCAGATCGGGGTTAGACTGGGTTTCTATCCGACTTGCGCTATTGTGAATGGTAGATAGGACTTCTGGCCATCAACGGCCAAAAAAATAAAATTCTCAACAGTGAGTGACTGCCATAACTTTTTTCGTGTGCATGCAGGCACCTTTTAACAGATGCTTGTCACAAGAGCCGTGGTCGCCACCTTCTGGTAAGGCTTATGGGATTCCAGATCAGCCTGAATACATTTGTACAATGAAGTAGTATTTCAATAACTGTTTGTGGTTTGTTATCATTATCTTTCCATTGAAATTTCCACATATGAGTTTTAAGACTAAAACTGTCACTATATAAAAGATCTTTGGCATAAATAGTAGCAGAATCATCAACATAATATATACTAAATTTTTTTTTTGAATCAATCCTTCCAGTAGCATAACATCAGATAGTTTGTCATCAAATTGTGTATAAGGTAAGACACAAATATTTTTAAATAAGTCTGGATCTATAATATTTATATTGGTTCATTGATTGAGTTTGTACTCCGAACATTTTTGGAATACTTATTTTAACATTGATATTTTTTTTTTTGCAAATTCTGTGATATATTTAAATATTTGTTTAAAATTATAGTTTGCATTTTTTTGAAGATCTTCTAACGCACACCGAATTACTATTATATAAGACAATGCCTTTGACAAATTTTGCTGTTTGCTCTATAATGATATACTAAGCCACAATGTATGTGAGAAACAAGTTACTGCAACATCAAGTGACACTAAAAATTCACTGTTGATGACAAAATTTAAGTATAATTGAATATTAGATGATATTATAGAATTAAGGTGGCTTCACACTACATAGTGTCGTCCATAATTTAACACTTCATATTTAAAATCCAGTAATTTGATTGACTGATCACGTTGGTTATTTTTATAATCGACCATTTTACCAAATGTTATCGTAAAATTGACAAATATTCAACTTTGCTGTCATGTGGTTGCAATAATATATTATTTTCACTGAATCATGGTCCATAAAGTATATTGATATGATTTCATTCCCATTGCTCCATGTTTCCACGTTGCTCAAATTATTAAAAATTCAAAACTCGAATAGGTATTCGCTGTTTATGTTGTGCTATTTTTTTACAATAGTGTGTCATTTTATTAATAATATGTATTCATTTGTTCAAGTATCTATGTATCATCTATAAATTATGAATTTGAAATAAGATAGTCTTAAATTGAAAATATTATTAAATTATAAAATATAAAACATTTTTAACAAATTGAAAATAAACAAGTTCAAAATAGTATTATAAAATTTGTTATCATACATAATTAATTAATAAGCTAAAATATTAAGCCGCGATTGGCACTATAGCAAAAACGCAAAAATAGGTTATTTATCTATCTGTGTTACCCAAACATTACCAGGTTACCTAGACATTTCAACACCATGTAGTATGAAGGCACATTTTAGGATCATGGTGTATTAACTTAATATATGTATAAACTCTTAAATGTAATCAGTACAGGATAACATTCTACCCAAAGAGTTTCACACAGTATCTTCAATTAAATTTTATTTTACTATATTCAAAATGTTTAGAAACGCCTTCAATAACTGACTTTAGTTGAACAATTATTTTTGTAGAAACAAAAATAAAATACCAATACAAGATACAATTCCCACAATAATTTTTTTTTAGATGTAACATTAAAAGCCGTAGACAGATAAATATTTAACGAATAACTGAAACAATGAGCGTAAAATACAAGAGGTTGGTCATTTTGAATTATGAGGAGTTTGAGCACCATTTTTTTTTTCAGGCCCTCTAGATGTTATTTATATGAATACTCCTTATTTATGAATTATAGAAACATAGAAAAATAGTATTATATGGGCAATAGGAGGATCTTCAGCCTCCCCCATGTGTATGCTTATACAAGGCATATATACATTATATAATCATTATATTGAAAAAGCAAAACTAAATTATGCACAGTCTACGAAAGAATATATATTTTATTTAGAGAAATTATTATAAGGTCCTACTAAGCTATCTGCCAACATAGTAGACATAAAGCAGGTATTTTTAAAAATTTAATTTTTACAAAATTGCATTATGCTACTTGTATTATATTAAATGTTTCTCTTACTTGGTACCCAAGACTGGATGGGGTCAGTGGGGATTCCTCCAGGCCCAGTTTTCATGGGGTCTTTAGATTTTTCAAAAAATACATGTATGTAAGAAACAAACAAAATATGGGAAAAAACAGATCACGATAAGTATACACTCACTGTTTGCATAATTTTCGCTAAAAATTGTGAAATTGCTTTGAAAAATGGCAAGCAAAAATAAGTGGTCATTCATATAAATTTATCCCAAAAATTGAGGGCCTGGTTACAGTGCTGGATTTTCTTTCCAGTGTCCTGGTGATATCAAAAATTGCCGTTTTTTTTTGTCTAACCAACTGATATTATAGGAAATTTTATGTCAAGTAATTCTTATTATAATTTTGTTAATTCTAATATTACCAAATTTATAGATCAAATCATTATCTGTTGTTTTTCCAAAATTTTAATTCGGTAAGGAGTTATAACTAGTTTTAAATCCCAATAATTTAATTAGATATATTTCTTCTTAAAATTAATTTTTAATGTTGATTAGATAGCAATGATAAGTATGCAAGCATAACTATTATGTTGACAATTAAATAAAATTAAGCTATTAATAACTATAATTATTATATTATAATATAATTAATATTTTAATTAAAATAAAAATATTAAAATATTAGTATATTCATACTTATTATTAGTCTTCTAATTTTCTCATGTTCAGTTAGTTGCCAATAATTCATAGTTAGTAATAAACTAGGTAGTAAATTTAAATAAATAAATGAATTAATAAATAATGTACATAACAGTTAAAATAAATAAATTAATATAAAATAAAATAAATATAAATGGTCAGTAAATTATATCAAATCTTATATTGTAGCCAGTATATATCTACATCTATGGCATTCTTGTTCACTTGTATTAGGTCGTTCTGAGTGCACTGTGTTGGATTCATAATACAGATAAGTAAGTGTTTATCTGTCTGTCGTTCATCTCATTTACACTTGTTATCTTTTTTATTACTAAGACCCCATTCTACCATGTTTGATCTTGTTCTTGCGACCCCGGTTCTCAACTGATTGATGGTTTTCCATAGGTTTCACTGTAGATCTTTATCAGGTGGAAGGTGCTGGGTAAGTTGGATGGGATCGTCTAATTTGCTTTCTCAATTCTCCAATTTTGTAGTCTAGCGTGGTCTGGAAGATCTTTGAATTCTATTGCCGAATGAATAGTTTCATCAGGATTTAATTTTTGTTCTTTTAACTTCATATTTAAACATGAGGTGTCTTTCATCTTTTAGTAGTTTTCTCTCTCTAAATCTGTAGCTACACTTCTTTTAATTTCAGGCGGGGCAATTCCTGATAGACAATATATTTCGTTTATCGGTGTTGGTTAGAGGCATCCCGTTATGGCTTGACATGTATCATTAAGTGCAACATCCACGTGTTTAAAGTATTTCGAACTACTCCATACTGGGCATGTGTATTCCCTTGCTGAAAAACAAAAAAATAGAACCAGTCCTGTAGTTTGCATTGTGTGTGGTCGTGCTCACTATTGAGTATCTGACAGTTTCAGTATATTGTTCATGGAATGTATTTTCATTTTAGTTTTAATACAATGATCCTTAAATGTTACTTCAAGGTAAACTGGGTAGTCAATGTAAGGTAGTGTATTGCTGAGCCATTTTATGTAAATTTGTCTCTTAGCATCTCTGTTTTTTTCAGTGAAAACAACATTTTTGTGTCTTTTTTGGATTTGATTTTAGTTTATTATTAGTGTTCATGGATTCTAGAGTTCTCACTAATTTATCTTGTACTTTCTCGATCTGTAATTGCCAGGTTGACCGCATATAGAAAGTGTCTTATATTTTCAAATATAGGCTAGTAATTGGTGTACAGATTAAATAATGTTAGAGCTTGAACACTACTCTGTGGTAGGCCTTTTCTTTGCTTTCTCCACCTATTCCATTTGTTTTTTAGTGTTACCATAAAATGGAGATTGTGAATAGAGATGTAACTATTTGGACAAATTCCTAATCCTTGGTGTGGTAATATATTTTATGTAGTAGGATATTATGGTTAACCGTGTCATATGTAGCCTTAAAATCAACAAAAATCGCACCTGTTTCAAAGCCATCTTCTATCTATATGTTGACAAAGGTTTAGGATTTGGCAGGCGCATGTTTTCATGGGTCTAAAACCAACTTGTTCTGGAATTATTTATTGGTCGATTTATGTTTTTACGTGGTTTAAGATTATTTTTTTGTACAGTTTGTAGGTATGACATAATAGGGATACAGGTATATAGTTATTCAGATTGCTTAAGTCTTTGCCCGGTTTAGGAAGTGCCATTATTTTAGCCTTCCTCCACATTTTTGGCATGGATTTAATTTGTAGCAAACATTTCATAGTTTGAAAAGCCAGTTTCTAGTTTAGATTCTGAAATGTTTTATTTGTTCAATAGTGATTTTATCATATCCTGCAGCTTTTCCATTCTTTATTTTTTGTAAACTGTTACTTAGCTCTTCCATCATAAATTTATCCTTGAAGTTACAGCATTTGATATCTTTATTCCTCTTCTTGATTTTCCTTTTTTTGACTTTAATATTTTGTTTTCCATTCAAAATAGTTCTGAAGCTACCTGGTTTGCCGTAAAATGTACACAGGACGTTTATATCGTTTGATCTTCATTTATTTTCCTTATAAGTCCCCAGGCTTTTTACTATTTTTTTGTCATGTCAATGTTATACTGTTTTATGCCATTTCCTGTTTTTCTCAGCACATTAAAGTTAGATTAGCTCTTCGCCCACTAATTCTTCACTAAACGGATTATGTTTGAATAGTTCTTCATATTTTGCTTTTGCCTTACAACTTTCTCTAATTAAGCCAGGAATTTAATTTTGTCTATGACCCCTTGGGATGTGTTATCTAGATATTTTGTTCACATTCATAGTTTTCTTTTTCTTTATATAACTTAATAGGTTATTAACTTATTAGGTAGCCACTCTGTATAAAAATATTAATTACATTTATTAAGAAATATATACTAATATAATTAAATTAAAATTAATAAAATTACCTAATTTATAGTTTAAACATATTTGATCATTAATCAATAACATAATAATTAATAAAGAATTGTTATATTATTTATTGATTTACAGTGAAACTATTCTTAAACTATAAATCTGTAGCATAAAATTTTAAAATTTACCTTGCAACCAAGACCATATCCATACATATCAGCTAATAAAATCTCGTGAGTTGTCATTCCTTCCCTTACATTGTGGTTATTCAATTGTAGACTCAATTTATTTATAATTTCCTGAAATAATCTCTCAATACTTCCTATCTTGAATATTGATTTACAATAAGTAGAATCATCTGTGAATGCATTTTAGATGTTTCATAATTAATTAAGAATTTGTTATAATTATAGTTAAGAATAAAAATATAATTAAGACAATTATTAAGAGGTAATTGTATATACAATTTTCAAATTGATAATTTGATAATTATAATTATAATAATATAAAAATTAATGTATCTTCATCTTGACCACTGGCTTACATCATATGTTAGGGGGTTGGAAAACTTGTGCAATGTGCATATAAGAATACAAGTTTTAAATGACTAGACACTGAGGTAGTGTGACTACCTCCTTCACAGGATTCACCAGCCTAAAAAATTATAAAACGACAGCTGAGTGTAGGGGTGACAGGACTTGAATATATATATGTAGTACAAGCATATATTGTGGAGTACTTGAAATTTAAAAAACATAACAGTCGCTATTGGTCAAGATGAACCACATGGGTTATTACTTTAATATAATAATTTAATTAATTTAACTTACGATCCGGGAAAACAGTTTTATATAATCTTTCCAAACTACTTTTAGTTTTCATCATATCTAGGCCTATTTCTGTCTCTAATGTATACACATATGGCAAGTCTAATGTACCATTATATAAATTTTTATGAATACCATTATCACCCTAAAAATATATAATATTAAATTACAATACTTTAAATATTTTATTACAATTTACTTTTATAAAGCTTATTAAATCCAATAATATTTGTTTATAATCATCAGGATGTTCATGCCAACAAGTTATTTGATGGAACCTATCTGAATATTCACGCATACCACCAGCAAAACCTCTTGGATAAATTTTAGCTAGAAAATAAAATATTTTGTAAATGAATACATTAAAGTGCAATATTATTCTAATTTTTCTATATATATATATATATATATTTCATTTTTAATAAGAATAATAATTCTTATTTTTAATTTAAATGTAAACCAAATGCCATAAATATAACCTACTTGCACAGTGTTCATTTTAATACTATAATTCAACAAAGAATTGTGCATCACATAATACTTATATTTGTATACTTACAAAGACCAATAATTCGATGAAATGTGCGGGAAACACCGTTTAATAAATTAAAATCCAATACAGCAATTTCTGCTGGAAAATAATAGTGTTCTCCAACATGGGCATGACAATTTACGTGCAATAGCATAAAATTTTTTTCTAATAAATCTGGAATAAAAAAATTTTTCAATCATAAAAAGTATTCTAACATTAATATTATAAGTAAGGCCTGAGATGTTGTTCTGAAAAAATTAAAAGTCTCAACAGATATATCTCACTCAATTCATTAAATTAATTTCTGGGCGATTATAGTGGAAAATGGTTTTTGATCTCACAAATTCACTAATCTCATTTATTTACATTTCATTAGATTCATGTAATTAGATTCAATTAGATTCATTAGATCTCACATATCTCACAAATATTTCCATTATCAATCTTGGATATCAATTATTATCACTGATAGGTATGTATATATTTTGTGATTATACTGAGTTATATTAGAAAAAATTATAATAATAAAGCATAATATATTCTGTGCTTTATATATTAATTATAGCTGTTTACCAATCCTATTCTGGTAGCTTCACACAGCACAAAAGTGTATAGCAGATAATACCTATATCAATTTTAAAAGTAATTTTGAAAACTGTAGAAATTCATAAATTACTGTACATATTGTAGACATTTTTTGTATAAAAATAATTATCAAATTTATCATATCTAAATAATTAATTTACATTAATATTCATATTATGATTGATTTATTTTATTTTATTAATTCTTCTCTCAAATGAGACTTGATTTTCGTTTCGGGTTGATTATAAATGGTCTTACTTTATTTATCATATACCTTACACACACTTTAGATAACCTAAACAGCTTCTAAAATTCGTAGTTACTAATTAAAAATAGAATTTTGGCAGCTCTGAAATAATTTAGAACATACTGTCGAGATACTGTCAGTTTAAACAAAGTAACTTAGGGTTTAAGAATATAAAAATATATATCATATAGCATATCTCGGGAACTATTTTATTATGAGATTTTGAAGTAGTTTTTGTAGTTATTTTAATGAAATCTCATTCATTTTATTGATCTCATTAATGTTATTCATTTCACTCACTCATCTCACTTTTCCAAAACAATAACCCAACCTGGTTTTAGGAAAATAGGTAAACATGTAATGATCGGAGCACTTCTTTAAATAAGAAAAACATAGACATAAAATGTCACTAAGAAAACCTATACAGTCCTCACTTTGATCAGAATATTTATCATTGAAATGTATTACATACCTTCTTGATGTTCTTATTCTTCGAGCATTAATGAAAATCGGGGAGGGGACTTCAGGGTGCTTAGCCCCCTAAAAGTTTGGCAAGCTCTCTCAAAAACAGTTTGAAAAATTATTATGTTTAATTGTATTTTGCTAAGAGTTGTAAAAATATTTCATTTAGTAAAAAAAAAAAACCTAGGGTTTTCACAAATGTATACCTATTTTTGTTTTGATTTATCGATTAAACATGTAAATGTTAATGAATTTATTTGTGTGAGAGAACACACAGACTACAAATCTGCAAATAATTCTGTATCCATTATTGATGAGATAAACCGCACTAATTTAGGGGACCTAAATTCAAGTACCTAGACTAAATTAAAAAGATAACTATAATAAATATAAATATAAGTATAAGTATTGACTTATTAATAAAACTGTATTTTCAATGTTGTGTGAGAAAATAAAATGAAATGTCTCCCTATATAAAACCTATTTAGGAGGCGAAAAATAAACAGGTACATAGCTGAAATATATTTTACATTATTATCTAACAAAAAAGCAGTGTTAAATTATTTTTTAGATTTTGATAAAGTTCAAATAGTAAATGATTTTTTTCTTATCTATGTAATCAATAATTTATTTCTTTTTCATGTTAATATGTTATGATTTGATTTATTAGTTTTTTTTATTACAAGTCTATTGTTAATAGAGAATATTGAAATTTGGAGAGAAGCACAGCAAGAAATCTTTTGTTGTTAATTATGTATAGTCTCAGCCCCCCCCCCCACACCAATAATTTAACCAGATTTCCACAAATGTATTTGAGCTATTATATTATATAGATATTTAATTATTTTTACCATCTTGGTTAGGAATGGATTTAAACATGTTTTCCAAATATTCTTTCATGATCCAATATTCTGAGCTATAATTTTGTAAATTCATAATTTGTTCAACACCTTTATTTATTGGGGATAAACGTTTGACTTCTTCTTTTTTGTTCAATTTATTAGCAAGGATTTTGTAATTATCTTTTTCAACTGCTGTCATAGACTATAATAAAACATAATAAATAATAATATAATGTATCACATATTATAATCTTAGAAAATATGTTAGGTTTTGGCCGAAATGTATTATGCTGATATAACTACAGTTAAACTTCTTTAACACAAAACCGTCAACAACTTGAATTTTTTCTCTTTTTAAGAATTGTTATAATGATAAATAAAATTAAAACAATTATGCTATTTTTACTGGTTTGTTCATCAATTTATTTGATTGTCCACTCATATTTTGCCAACTATTACAAAGTATATTTTTTCACTATGATTTTCAAGTCAAAACATCTTTATTGGTAAAAAGGTTTAGTGATGTGACAAAAAACACTCTTGGAAATCAGTATAAACGTTTCTTTAAACATCTAAAAATCTTTGGATATTTCTAGTAATTTTTTTCGGTTTATAGAAAATTATACAAGCAATGTGAACCTTGCCAAGACAGTAAAACTGGACGGTCTAAGCGATTCAATCTTATCAAGGTTTTATTGTATATGCAAAAATTCTTGCCTCTAAATTTTCTATACTGAAAATCGAATTAAATTGTGCTACATTTTGGTACCTATATTTTAGTTTAATCAGTTATAACAGTTTAGAGTCTAACATCTGTTATCAAATATAAGGGATATACAAGTATTTAAAGAGAGATGTAGTAATTAATCGATTATTATATTTGAAATGCTAATTTTATTTCTCTTTAAAATTAAAATTTTAAAAAATTAATAAACAAAAATAGATAATAGTCTCATCTATAATATGGAATGATTAAAATTAAAATGGACATACTTGAATAGTCCAAAAATAATTTCCAATGTTGTAAAATAGACAATAAAGACTTTTTATAAATTTATTTTACAACAACTATGATGCACTATTCTACAGAAATTACATAATATGAAATTATGGATTTATCGAGTTGTTTCCAATCAATTCTGATACTGTTTTAATGATGATATAATACTTCATAATTTTGTTTCGGGCATGCACAGTTTCACTGAGCCTATTTTACAACAGGACAAATATTTTTTTTGGATAACCATATAAACTTTTATAATTTATTATTAATTGTCCATTCTAATTTACACAAAAGGTCACAGTATAAGTTTTGCATTTTACAGAGATTAAGAATTATTACTTACATTCCATACTGGTGTTAATATACCAACTAATTCTTGAAAAGATCTAGGTATTTTTCCTCTTTTAATTTCATCATTTTTATAACAATTTACAAAAGTACTAAACGCATTCTTCTTTGGAGCCATGTTACTAGAAAATAAAATTTTACCTAAATTAAAATAAATATAAAAAAAATATTTAGTACTGATTTGTTATCAGGATTTTATTTAAACTGTTTTGTAATAAACAATAGACTATTAAATTTTGGAACTTTATTTATATACAAAGACCAGGAGTGTATACAAGGGAGCTATGGAAGCAATGCCTCCCTCCCAAAAAAAATCTTAAAAAGCTGGTTTAAATTAATTTTTGATTTAGAATTTTGGGGGAAACGAAAGACCTTTTTTTTTTTTTTGCTTATTTATTATTGAGATTGTACCTTAGAAGTAATGGAGCTGCTAAAAATGTTTGCTATACCTGACTTTTAACTCTTATATTGATATTTGATGACCCCAGTCCTGCAACTACTGGGGGTGCTGGTGGTGCAAGGAACCTCTGGGGTCCTATCAAATCATAACAATTGACCCAAAACCGAAAAATTTGGTTATAATTTTATTTTTAAATATAGTTGAGGTCATCAACTTTTTTTTATAGATTCTCTAATATTGGTTTGCACACCCACCAATATAGATCAAGTTGTGGCACTGGATGCCCCCTTCCTAATTAGATATCCTAGATCTGCGCCTGAGTAAAACTCAATACATGACATTTATAGGTGTAATGTATGGAAGATGACCATTTTCACAGATAAGTTTGAAGTCTCTCTCAGTTAGCATTCACTTTTTTAAGTAATTACTTATAAATAAAATTCTTCGATTTTTCTGTGGATCAGTCTTCAAATATTCCAGTGTCTTTTTCTTTCTTTTATACAGGTATATACCTGATTTGAGATAGCTTAAAAGAACAAGTTGCAAATCTGGTGAAAAAGGAAGGTGGGAGCCATAAAACATTGATAAATCATGAAGTGACTCAATTATGAAACAAGGATCAAATGACAACCAACAACCATAAAAGCTTTCACAGTGTGTGCGGTCATCCAGTCTTATTGGACTCATAAATTCTGTCTACTGATACATATATTTATGGTTCTAGTTCAAGAGTGGTGCTGATTATGTTCATGCTACAATAATTTCGCTTTCTTAAAAAAAAATGTTTCATGATTTGGCAATGTTGTATGGTCACCTCGTTTAGCGGATCTGTTAACATGTAACTTTTTTTCTTTAAATTATCTTAAATGACTTGTATGAAATTCAAGAAAATAGGAATATTTGAAGGCTGCGTTTTACAAAAAAAAAAATCTACCAATAGAGTGAATGTCAACATCAGAAACACTCTTCAAACTTGTATCTATGAAAATGGTCATCTTTCAAGGATATAATTTTCCATAAGAATGATCTAGGGAAAAAAGATAAAAACTATTTTATGTAAATAGGTACCTAAAATGGATACATAACTGAATAAGTAACTTTATTTAACTAGTTTAACTAAATATATAAATTGTATTTTATGTACATTGTACTTATGTCATTTATAGTATTGTTTGGTACGAGGTAGTTTCTCCCAGACTTGATTTTTTTTTTTATTTAGTACCTATATTATATAGGTAGGTAGGTATTACTAAAGATGGAAGCTTGATTTATATAAATAATGCCAACATGAGTTTTTCATTCAAAATTGATTGTTCTGACATCTTAAGATTTATGGAAGCATTTGCAGTCTTTATCTAACCAACTAAAAATATAGGAAATTTCTTACCAAAATTCGTCATTTATCAAGAAAATGTACCCATTACAAAATTTATACGCTGACCATTTTTCTATACCATTTCGAAATTTTAATTTTGTAAAGTTATTACTATTTTTAAGTCACGTTAATTTAAATAGATATATTTCCATTTGAAATTAAAATTTCCAGAAAAAGTTGACCATACAACATAGATAACGATCTCATTTATACATTTTGTTATAGGTAAATTTACTCCAATATTAAAATTGACAAAGTTGTAATCAGAATTCTAAACGTAAATTTTGTATATTGTCAGTTATTAGTTAGACAGAGAAAAATGAATTATATAATTATTTACATACTTTGAATAAATCCACCAATTACAATATTTTCATTACCTTGTACTCCTTGCATTACTTCATCCATCTCTTGCCAGAACTCCTCTTTCTGACTTTCCTCACATCCCACTTGTGGAGCATACGCACTTACTATATTTAATACCTTATCCTCTATATTACTCTCACTAAAATAACCCTATCACTTTGTCTAATCACCTCTACCACTTTTCCTTTCATTTCTTCATCTAATATCATTCCTACACCATTCCTTGTACTAGTCCTTCCTGAATATATTATTTTATACCCATCACCAATTTCTCTTGCTTTCTCCCCTTTCCACTTTGTTTCACGCACACAACAAATATTCACATTCCTCCTGTTCAAAACTTCTGCTAACTCCCTACTCCTACCTGTCAATGTTCCTACATTCCACATACCTACTCTCACTTTGAACCTATCCTGTGTATCCAAAACACTTTGGTACTTTCCCTACACCATCGACATCACGGCCGTTGGGTAGACCCACGCATATAACTGATGGAACGGCTACCGCAGCCGCTGTCAGGCTGGTACTGGTCACTTGGTCCCTTGCGCTATCTCCACATCCAAGTACGCAATTTTGTTTTCCCTGCAAACATCCGAGATGGGAAAACTCGCCTATATTCGTTCTAAAACTCCTCATACCTTTTTGACAAGTTTTATGCCGGCTGTCAACCTGACACAACCTTAATTAGTCGACTTCTACGACAGGTATGAGGAAACCATGGAGGTATTCTTAGCCCCCTCCACAGGGCAAGATGGAATGATTTTAAATTTAATAAAACTATTTCAAGGAATAAGTATTTAACAATTAAAAAGTCGCATCGTCTGGAGTTTCCCAACCTGCAGTTTCAAAATATTAAATATTTAGTTATAAATTTTCATAGAAACAGACTTCAATGATATTAGCTTTAAATTTATTTCTTTGGCCAATTTTTCTAAAGTACTTTCTATAAATTAATATATATAATGACTCATCTGGCTATATTTTGAACCGTGGTCAGAACCCAGAACTTCACATTCACCAACAATAATAGATAAAGAAAAATATTTATTTTTATAATAGTATACCTAATATATATTAGCTACAAACATAAAATAAAACAATATATCCATGACAAAATAAACAAATCTACCATAAAATAAATGTTAATATATATATTTATATTAAATTTTGTAATATAGCACAGAACACAATAATTCAGCCAAAATTTAAATTTGGGGCTGATTTTGCAGGTCATGCCTGGTGCATGATAGGCACGACCCGTAGACACACCTTTGTTAGATACTAAGGCAACAATATATTAGTATACCATTTGTGCATAGAAAACTAACATAATCTTCGTACTTATATACAGGTTTAAAACTATATATGCTTCACTAAACATATACTCCAACCCAGAAAAGAATGTCTGTAATTCGTATAACCAGACTGACAGTCGCGAAAGCCGTGATGCTCATTTTACTGCTACCATTCTACAGCTCGTATAATAGCTTGTATACCTCTACTCAACGCAGAATAAGAACATACTCTAGAGAGGGACGAAAACCCATATATATGCTAATGTAACATTTGTTTGGCTGTGACAAGGCAGCGAAATGGAAATTTGTCAGTGGCAATTCAACAAGGTACGTTCTTATTATGTGTTAGGTTGTAAATGATAAACAAGTAAAAGCGGTGCTGCCGACCAAACACACAAATGTAATCACTGCACTTACACCATATAGGTATATGAATGTCAAATATATAAAAAAAAAAAATTAAAAGACATGTTTTAATCAAAAATTAGTCGTACAATTTGGAAACTGAATATACAAATACAGTAAAAGCTCCCCTAACAAACACCTTCAAATAACGGACGTTTTTTTTTTTTGGAATGGGAACATTTTTACTACTTTTTAAGGGGGAAACCTCTGAATAACGAACACCTATAATTGCCTTCGAGAAGGTAGTGGACTGTATACAATACATTTAATATAATTAAATTAAAATATTATAAGATTTAATTTAGTTTACAAATATTTAAATCAAAATGTATTTTATATGGGACAAGAGGCAGTGTTGCGCGCATATATATAGTCGATCACACACTAAGACAATTACATATAGGCCAAATGTTGGGAAAAATATTGAGGCAAATGGTTTTAGATAAAGTATGCGCGTCAATGTCAATTTTAATTTTAAAATAATGACAAAACTTTTAGACACGATGAGTGGGTTAAAGCAAGAGAGACGGCTGTCGCTTCACGAAAAATTTAAATTCTTCATTCCTATAAATATAGGAGTTCGAGCACTGACTGAAAAGTTTCAAGTTGGAAAAACTTAGATCTCGGATATTGTGTCAAATAAAGAATTATTAAATCACTAAAATTATTAGGTACCCATATCATTAAATCTACATATTTAGTAATTAGATTTAATAATAACATTATAATTAAATTTAACCTAACACAAATGTTTTCATTTTACATAGTTACCCTTTAAGAATTTCAAACTTTACCCCCTCTGAATAGCGGACAAAATTTCGGTGACTAAGAGTGTCCACTATTTAAAGGTTTCACTGTATATTGCGCTATACCGAATGCTAGGTAGGTATATTTAATAGGAAATAATTAATTATGATATATTTGTATCATTGTAAAAACTAAAATGTACTTTTAAATAGTCATTTAAAAGTAAGCAAAATTATTTAATTATCATTAATAATTGCCAAGTAGGTTTTAAACTAAAATTCAAAATACAAACAATAATTAATAATAACTAAATACCTAACCATTAAATTAACAATTTAAATATTATAATAGGTAAAGTAAACATATTAAAGGTACATAGCTATATAATTATTATATACTTTACCTTTATGCAGTAGTAATGTGTACAAAAATACTAGTCAACAACAGTAAGAAATTTTATGGGATTGCGAAATATGTTAAATTTAAAGCAAGGTATTAAAATTAAATTAATAGTACTATACATACTATATAGTAAATGCCTAAAAGAAATCGTCGATCCGTACTAGAAATCCAGATAGCAATTTTTGACTACAAAAATAGACAAAATTAAAGGATAAGATAAAAATTATTCCGATTACGAACAAACGTAAATCATGGGTAGGTACCTAATAGTTCAAAGATAGCTCGTCGTCCAGTCACTGCGCGAAACGTGTTGGAAATTAAAATAACGTACAATACTTAATGGCAATTTTAATAGTATGAATAACGAATATTGTATTATTATTGTTTTCGACTTTCGTGATTACACTAAATACACCACGGACCAAGATAGTATGGACTGGTATCGAATTGGTAGGAGGGTAGTAGAGGAACGTTACTCAAATGTTTCAACACCAACTACCAAGCCATGGCGGTACAACTAGGGGTAAAAGCGCTCCAAGTAAATAATAATATTACTAATATTTATTTTGAATAATTGACTCAAAAAAACAAATCTTATGTCTTGAGTTATGACTTATAAGATTATATATTATATTAATTTACGTAAAAGATTTTACTCCAATAAACCTGAAGCTGCAATTGTAAATTTGAAATCAAATGGAGGTTTGACTTTTCCAAATTATTTTATTTTTGGATTATTGACTTCTGTAGAAGTCATTTTCTAAATATTGTAAAGACAATGATGTTTTCTTGTTAACAATAGGTCTATTCAATTTCCATGTATTGAACACAAAATAGATAAATTAACACAAATAATATCCAACTTTGTAATCATGCGAATGCTACAGTATTCATTAATTGCATGTAAAAACACAACAAAGATAAATGCCAAAAAAAAAATCAAATTAGTCAATACGTAAGTGTACATACAAATTAAAAACAATCTTCTTCTCCTTCGCCTTCTCTCCCAACTATTTGGGGTCGGGCATACAAATTAAAAACAATAAAGATTTAAAATGATCAAACTGTATTTTTTAATTTTTAGTCCGTTTAAACATTGATAATGACATTATCTGTGTTTATTATTAGTATTTTGTATTTCCACATAGTAGATGGCACTAAAAAACATACTTGTACCGCTCGAAACAATTGAAGTCCACCGATGATGTTTCCGATTCCAAACGTCCTTACTATCATAGTCCGTGTGTGAAGGTATAACCTGTAATCATTGTTAATAATGTTAGCCTCCATGAACTGAAACTATGTCGTTTATTTTGTCTAAGCTCTTTGGCAATTCGGATAAGTTGAACAATGTTGTATCGATGCATTGTCAAGGACAATAGAATAAAATAACATTACCAGTTGCACCTATTAATTCGTTTCGCGGGTCGTCGATGTCATACGCCGAAAACGTACGGTGATAACGAACTGTTTACATCGCGGCGCGACTGTTAAAAACCGTAATCAGTTCCGAGCAGCGCAGTTTTCGATAATGGTCTAATAGGAATTATTTCACACGCTCTTCGTGTTTTTTTCTCATAGATTCCAATTCCATTGTTTGCGTCCGCCGTTTCGTCGGTTTTTGCGTGTGTCTAGAACGTATTATACTCTACACATTCGGCTTGTCTACCGTCCATATCGCCGCATCGCACATCCGAATGCTCGTTTAATTATCATCGTTTGTTTTTCGTGTACCTATATATTATCCGATCTTCCTTCGTATTTGTCCAAGATGGGATGCACGATTAGTTCGGGCGAGAAAGAAGCCGTTGAACGGTCAAAGAAAATCGACAAGACACTTCGGGCTGATGGCGAAAAAGCTGCGAGAGAAGTGAAGTTGTTACTTTTGGGTAAGTGTAACAAGATGGTAATATCTACGCAATGAAATGTATTGATGGAATGTGTAATAATGGCGAAATATGTAGGAATATCCGAGGAAAAACTATAATTTGCTCTGGACCAATATTAAATAAAATAATTTGGCACTCATTCAATACACTATCTACAAACAAAATTGCATTTACGTTAATCTTATGTTAGTTTAGTCTAGTAAAATATAGGTATGTACAATTAACAATCTAAAAAAGTATTTTATCTGTATTATAATGTGATTGATTACAGTATTCTTACTATCTATGCCAATATTAATTACAAATAATTGATTTTCATACCTACTTACACCAATTTTATATTTGGACTGAAAGGTATCTATACTTTGTAACAATTCATAAATTATTTAGTGTAAATAAAAACAACATTTTATCCCGAATTTAATAAGATGGGTACATACATACTTTCTGTACATTTAGATAACATTAGATAAATTAACAGAAATTGCCATACTTTTTACATTTTAAATATCAGGCATCATGATTACGAAAACTGAATGTACATAAAACGTTTTAAAAGTCGACAATTTTCAATTTTCATACTTATACATAGGTAGATGATATTATATATTAGTTTTTACTTTGCAATTTTTTCACCAAACTTTTCTAATTTACATGTAGGAAAATTACATAGGAAATGGAAAAATTACTTCTTTAAAGTACTTACTATGAAATTTGTTATTAGAAAATCCTTAATCCAAATAATCCCACTACATTTGTTCTATCCAAAATTCTAAACCATTAAACAATGGGCAGAATCTTACTTCGTTTAGAAACCATAATTATTTTAGAATGACTTCTTATAAAATTAGGTACTTAAAATTTTTAAATTCACAATTAAAGATATTCTAAGTTATTATTATCTTTATGTTTGATTATTGATTAAAAATTAAATAAAGATAAATTTTGACATTTACAAACGAGTATGAAACTGGTACTTAAAAATACCAGACAAAAGTGACATTTCCAACATTTTGTCGGGACATTTGATTCAAATACAGGACATATAAAAACCCTACTCATAGACTATATATGGCTGGCAAAAGGGCAATGCAACCAAAGCAGTTGTTCAGGACCCTACACCATATGAAGGCTATGAACATATATTTTATTGAGAAGAAAAACATTATTTTTTATTTATATTTTCTTACGTATAATTTTCACCACAATTCTATTTAAGGTAATTCTTCTTGCCTAACATAACAAAGTTAAAAAAATTTAGTCCCCGAAAAATTAATTTGCTTGGGGCTTTACAATTTGTAATGCCACCCCTAAGACCATACAATAGTCTGTAATAAAAAGAGAATCTAAAAAGGTGTTACATAAGACATTATTCGGTCTGAACTTACAATTGTTATTCACCGTTTTAGATTTTGAGTGCAGCTATGAATGTTTGGGTTTTACAATAATGTATTTTGTTATTTTTTTATATATAGGCACACTTTTTCAGAATGAATTCAAGTAGGTATTTTTGGGTAAAGAGCTTTTTTGATAGCACATTCTAGTTGGTATTTTGGAGAGGTCGTTTTTAAAAATTATTTTCTTGAACTGAAAGAATAAAAAGTATAAAGAATAATAAGAACAACTTGAAAATACCTACCTAATTGAAAATTTTTATAAATCAGAAAATAATATTGCACTGAACTTCTCTCCGAATAGTTTTTCGAATGTACCTATATAATATTAATACTACCTACTTAAAAATTACAATACTTTGTCCAAGTATTAAATGTACAATGGATCAAACTGTGGATTTCACTACCTGTATCTAGATGGTTTTTAATGTTTCTTCTGGTATCAATCGCCACAAAGCACAATCACAGATTACCTACTTTTATTTTTGTTATAAAATATTATACATAGGTACTTACTACTTACTACATACTAGTTACATATATGATATACCTACTTTTATTTAAATTTTGTGATCATTATATTGTTTGGTTCACAATGTTCGCAAATTAATTTTTATAGGTATTACTCTTAGTAGGTAATGTGTAGTTTATATACATTTTACATACATCATATAGATTTCTACAGAACTATTTTAAATGTTTTAATAAACACCCATACAGAAAGTATTGTTACTTAGATATCATTTATATTATTTAGAAGATTATTGGTGAGCATTAATTTGACTAATTTGTAATTTGGATTCTGGTTTTAATCTGTTTAATCCGGATTTTAGATCAAATCCATCAATACGGATTTCGGATTCAACCCATCAATCCAATTTTGATATTGTTTTAAAATATATTTAAAAAAAAAATCGGTTGATTTTTAAATGATTTAACTAAAATAGTTTGTAATCCATCAATCCGGTTTCATTATCGCAATGTAATCAGGATTAAACAGATTATTGTATATTTATCAATCTAGATTCAGTGTTCAGCACAACAATAAAAGTAGCCAAAATTCAAGCGAAATAAATGACAGCGGACTGATGAATAATAAGTAGGGAACGGATTTAATATGCATATATTTATTAGAATAAGCTATTTGAAGTCTGATAGGAAATGTGCACGATTTATTTCATTCTTATTAAAATAATACCAATTTTATTTTGCATATTTTGAATATTTTTAATTTTTTAACTTGCTTTGCATATTTAATGCATATTTGTAATTTTTTACTGCATATTTTTATTTTTAACGCATATTTTTGTTTTTAACTTATACTTTCACTTATTTTTATTTCCAGCTATAAAAATGTGTGAAATTGTTTTTAAATATGAACTATTAAACTATTATTATAAATTTAAAATCACAAGTAACAATTTTCCGTGTATAATAAGGTAGGTAATAAAGTTGACTTTATCTGATAATAAATATGTACGATTTATTTCATTGTTATTAAAATCACACCAATTTTATTTTGCATATTTTTAAATTTCTTAAACTTTTTTTGTATATTTAATGCATATTTGTACATTTTAAATGTATATTTTATAGCATATCATAGTATTTGTAAACATATATTTTGAGAGTTTTTTTGTGCATATAAATCCGTTTCCTAATAATAAGTAAAAAAAAAGTGTCAGGTATCACTTAACTCAGTACGGTTCAGTACAATACAATACTATACTTGCTGGGTTAAGCAGTATTTAAAATACATTTTGTATTTTATATGTTGCATCCGAGTATCTTGTATTTTGTATTTAAAATACAAAATAAATTTATTTAATAAAAAATGTACATAATTAAACAATACTTCCGAAATTTTTTTCCAAATCATGTTTGTACAGTTTTTACATAATTTTAAAATAATTTAATATTTATATTGTACTTATTTCACAAGTACAAAATGTTTAAAAATATGGAAATTTTGTTTAATCATACCAAAGTCAAAAATTCATATTTCGAAAAACGCCTCGATTAAAACCTAGAAAAGATGTCAAACAATCTTATGCTTTGAACAGAATTAAAATCAGACCGACCAAAGTCTCACAATTATAAATATTATCACAAATATGACATCGACTGTTTCCCCCATCGAGTTGACCACCTATTATGTATTTATATATATTATACGTCAATTGTACAATCGGTCACTGAGTAAACAAAATAAATTTTTTTTCAAGTTTTTAATTTTTTTTGGTCCAAAACATTATTTTTTTTTTTAAATATACTCTAGGGTATTTATAGGAGGGTTAATAACGGGTTAGTTTGGATGTTTCACTTAATTTAGGAGCTATCATTGATTTTAATTTTA
The DNA here is from genome assembly GCA_025469235.1 of Pemphigus obesinymphae. Classification (NCBI taxonomy): domain Eukaryota; kingdom Metazoa; phylum Arthropoda; class Insecta; order Hemiptera; family Aphididae; genus Pemphigus; species Pemphigus obesinymphae. The sequence continues at coordinate 10,255 of JAIPRL010004381.1, read as the reverse complement.
AAACTCATGGATTCCACAAATTTAGCATAATTACTTATTATGCTTCACTCAATGCGATAACAGGCTTTGATTTACTTGTATTTGGATAATGGAAATCTATCAACACTAACAATTTAATTAAAATGTGTACTCTGAAATTGGATATATTTTTGGCCCTAAAGTGACCAGTGCTAGCCACTATAGCTGTGATGTTAATGGTGTAAGGAAAGCAACTAAGTGTATACCTGCAATGATGTATGAAATAAAATGATAGGAGTAAAAATTTAATAACTGTATTCTAGCTGAATATAAGAATCAGATGGAACATGTAAGCATGTATGGATATTAGAGTTAAGATATATTTTTTAAAAATTGCTCTAATAGTACGTGTACACTATGGCATCCATTTTGTATACTATGTATTATGTATCTAAAAGTTATATATATTTTTTGTATTAGGTGCTGGTGAATCTGGAAAAAGTACTATTGTAAAACAGATGAAAATTATTCATGAAACAGGATATTCTCAAGAAGAATGTGAACAATATAGACCTGTTGTATTTAGCAACACAATCCAAAGTTTAATGGCAATTATACGAGCAATGGGGATTTTAAGAATTGATTTTTCAGATTCTAGTAAAACGGTACATACATTTTAATTTTAACTGTCAATATTATAATAATATTATAATTTTTTAAATATATGTATGTAATAATATATAATATATATATATATATGCAGTATGACAGTTATAAATTTATGTTTTATTATTTTCATTTTAGGATAATGCTCGCCAGTTTTTTTCCTTAGCAAGTGCTACTGAAGAAGGTGAACTTACACCAGATCTAGTAAAACTTATGAAACGTTTATGGACGGATTCTGGTGTACAAGAATGTTTTTTGCGTTCAAGAGAGTACCAACTAAATGATTCGGCAGCTTATTACTTAAATGCATTGGATAGAATATCTTTACCAAATTATGTGCCTACACAACAGGACGTATTACGGACAAGAGTGAAGACAACTGGTATCATAGAAACAAATTTTTCATTCAAAGGTTTAAACTTCAAGTGAGTATTATAATAATTAATTTGATGCTTTATAAATTTATAAATGTATATATTTAAAGGGAGGTAAACCATATTAATAAAAATTATATACGAGATTTGATTATATTTTACTCTACTACTTTAGTTTACTTTCAAATATTCTCTAGTACGTCCAGTTCTTCTAATTATGGTTATCTAAAAACACCTAACACCAATTTCTTTTAATTTATAATTATTTTAAACTATTCTCCATATTTTATGGTGAAACTAGTATTATAATTTATATTATTATTATTGTTCTAATTATTTTAATTTTATATTTTGTATATTATAAAGGTTAATATTTTAATAGGTTAAACCATAATAGTCAAGTTATAATTATTAATAAATAATATTAATTTAAAGTCTGTTTATTTTTGTAAATTCTAAATTATTTATATATTTATTTTTATACACTGTAATATACTCTATTAAGAACCATACTGGGCAGCGGATTTGTGTACAGGTGGATAGCTTTCTTATACAATTTAGTTTTGCATACCATTGCTGATGAAAACGCCACAGAATTTGGTATGGGAAAACAGTTGACGTCATCTGACTGCTGCTAACGAAAACTAGTTGTCACTTATGATGGTTTTTAATAATATAAGAAGAAAACATAGATCATGCCATAGAAGGCATAAACATTGTAACTCAAAACTTTGAATTTAGTGGAATATTGACTTCCAAATAATTATCTTTATGATACTTATTACAGGGGTTAGAAGCTTATTGGCTGGTCAAAACGATCAAAATTTAAAATAATATAATATTATTATAAAATACTTTGCCAAAATATGTATTGGATTTTGAAAGACTACAAATCAAAAAGTATTAATTAATTTTCTATGTTTGGTTATTTCTAGATATCTAAAATAGCATGTTTGAACAGTTTATTTAGCCATTAAGTTTTTTAGTGTTTGAGTCAAACATATTAATCAGAAATAACCCAATTTTTCAGTTTTTTTTTTTAATAGGCAATGATCACTTAATTTATATTTTAAATTTTATTCTTGGTGTATATATAATTTTTTTAATTTACTTAATTTTGTTTATAGTTTACCCTATTATTTTTCAAAATTATTTTAATATTCATGGGATAATTAATAAATGTATAAATAAATACATAATTCCATGTTTTAGAATGTTTGATGTTGGTGGTCAAAGGTCAGAAAGGAAGAAGTGGATTCATTGTTTTGAAGGTGTTACTGCTATTATATTTTGTGTTGCTTTATCAGGTTAATGAAATATATAAATACTTTTTTATTTAAATACTTATTTCAGGTTATGACTAAATTTTATTTTTATTATTAGGTTATGATTTAGTATTAGCTGAAGATGAAGAAATGAACAGAATGATTGAGTCTATGAAATTATTTGATTCAATTTGTAACAGCAAATGGTTTGTCGATACATCTATTATATTATTCTTGAACAAAAAAGATCTTTTTGAAGAAAAAATCCGAAGAAGTCCATTAAATTCTTGTTTCCCAGAATACACAGGTAAAACTTCGGTTTTAAAATAAACACTCAGATATATATTATAATTTTAAATTTAATTTTAGGTTCTAATAATTATGAAGAAGCAGCTGCCTACATACAAATGAAATTTGAAAGTTTAAATAAAAGAAAAGATCAAAAAGAAATCTACACCCATTTTACTTGCGCCACAGACACAAACAATATACAATTTGTTTTTGATGCTGTAACTGATGTAATCATCAAAAATAATCTCAAGGATTGTGGTCTTTTTTAAAAACTGTAGTCAGTTGTCAAAATTATATATTGCAAAATTATCATTATACTTTTTTTTCTTGACTGATAAATGATAAAGATCTTAGCAGTTCTCATTTAATGTGCCAAATAATTTTAAAACATATTCAAATATTTAACAAATATTTTTATTTACATAACACTAAAAATGAGCAATATATATTTTTGTAAGACGACTAAATTTTTTACATTGTTAATGTAATTTAAAATACTAGATTTTTAGATTTTTCATGGCATGCTATTAATAATTATTATTTATTATTATTATTATTATTATTATTATTATTATTATTATTATTATTATTATTATTATTATTATTATTACTTTTATTATTATTACTTTTAAGTTATTCACCTATATTTATCATCAATTAAGTTGTAGTAATTATTTTAATACAAAATACTTGCCTATAATTTACTTCGGTATTTTAAAGACTTTTAATTATTAATTTTTGTTTTTATTTTAGGCACATAAAATAGTATAAAATTTTTGAATGTTACATACAATTTTAAGGGTAAAATCATTTTAATTTAAAACAGTATTATCAGTGACTGAAATTCTTATGCACTAGCATTAGTAATTTTTTTTCGTTTTCAAATGTGCCAATTATTAATGACTGATATAGTAGTGTTAGCTTGATAAACATATTGTGTTATTTTAAAATACTTACTTAAAAATAAAGAAACAATATATACTTAACTTCCAACTTTTGAACAATGTGTTTTATATTTAAGCATACTTGCATTAAAAATGTTATTAATAATATGGCAGTATTTTATTTTTTATCATTACTATTATTATTATTATTAGTTACTAATTTGTATATAAAATAATACATTTTTTTCTTTATAACTATAAGACATAAAATCATTGAGACATAATTATTATATTCATTAATTTAAATATGAATTATGAGTATTATTTTACTTGTTTTAATGTATGTAATTATGTTCAAAAACATTAATAGTTTTGTATTGCTGTTAATTATTCAGGGTTTTACATTGTGATTACATTTGTAAGAATACTAAGATAATTTTTTACACTACATCTATTCAATATTTTGATAATAAATACAACAAATATAATTTTTTGGAAGCTACTTATTTTGTGAAATGTATTATAATTTTAAGACATTTTATATTTTATATTTAGTTACCAATATTATACAGCATTTTTTTTTTTTTTATTGTTATTTATGTATATATAATTTCACTAACAATATATTTTTACAGCATCTATAATATTTTAGTTTTTTAAAATTGAATTATGTGTTCTAAATATAAAAACGCAATAGAAATATTTTTTAATAATCTAATCCAAATTCAGATGAAATAATATGAAAATATGATAAAATAATTAATGTTTTAAAACAAATTTGAAACAATTTTTTTGAGTAATTTAATTATGTAATCTTTGTTAACTGAAAAAATGTTGGTACTAGCTGAAATACTTCTATACATTTACGTGTGTTATTGAATATATTGTTAAATATATTTAAGTTACTATCACAACTTTTTATAGATTTTTACTTTTGTTATTTTTAATAACAAGATCAGTTATAAAATAATTGTATGAATAGATTTTTCATGAAATTTCGATCCCAGGATTGGGGTTTTATTAATAAATTGAATGTTTCAATTCAATATTTTTGTTATTTAATCAATGTAGGCCCGTCCCGTGTGGGGGGGGGGGGGTGAAATTATGTGTGGTCGGCAAATATGCTTTAGCAATAAATTGTTTATTTTATGTTTTGAAGAGAAGTATAATATAATTTTTTACTTTTTCACCTCCCCTACCCTCATAAAAAAAACTTTCTTCGGGGCGGCTCTAATCAATGTAATCATGTTTAAACAATTAATAATTTATTATCATTACTTATTAGTTATTATTAGTTTAAAATTTAAAAGATATTAATTATAGTTCAATATTATACACCAATGTTTGAATTTAATTCGCAGGACATAAATAAGAAATATTTTTCAGTAATAGGCATATAATTTTAAAATAATAAATATTATTTGTAATTTTAACATAGTTTGCAGTACTTTGCAGTTTATACTATGTTATTCTATGAAAGAGAGGTGTGTAATAATTAATAATAAAAGATATTATTTAAAATTTTTATTTTATACAATATCTTTGGAGAGCTGCATATTATAATATATTGGGTATAAATGTTTTTATTTTATTTCTTATAATAATAATGTGTATTGTTAAGTAATTTATTGTGTATGTGTTTATTGTAAATAATAAATGTTATACCGGTAAAATATAGAAATAATTATACTTCAAACAAGAATACTTTAATTGGCTTGACTCCAGACGTATCTGTACATTTTAAAGGTAGATTTTTGTCTATTTATTTTATACGGAGATTAGTATTAAAAATACAGCTCATATAAATAATTCATGTTTTTACAGAACAATAATATTTTAATGATATATATAATGTAATTACATAATTTAAATTAGTGTTTATAATTCTAATAAATTATAAGGAGTTAATTATTGAAAGTTAACTTGGTACCTGTATAATATAATATTATGATAATATGATTTAATCTAAATTAAATTAAATTTTTCATAATAATCCATCCATTAAGTATTTTTTTTATCATCGATTTAATTGTGAATATTCTAATAAAATGAAAAATCTGACTCAATATTTGGTAAATTTTTACTCAAATTAAATATATGCACTACAATTTTTTACAAATATACACTATACAGTTATTTTAATCATTAAAATTATTAAAATTAATAAAGGAAGTATTTTCTCTATAAATAAAAGCTTTAAATTACAAAACAATTAAGAAAAATATTACTACCTAAAGATATTACTAGTTAAAAAACAAAGGTAGAATGGATAATAACACATAATATGCATTAATTAAACCATACCTACTGGTTAACTGGTATTCATTTAGAGCTGAGGGTAGCCTTTTATTATTCAAATACAAATATTTGGGTACCTAATAAAGTATTTAATTCATTTTTTAGGTACCTATTCTGAATATTTTGTAGAACGTTTTTCATAAAAACTTAAATACTAACATACTGTACCTACTTACTTAAAATGTAGTCAAACGCTTGACTTTTAAGTGTTCTGTATAGGTCGTTATAAAAAAAAATTGAAATTAACAATTTTTATAGTATTTTATAAGTGGTCCTATGTTATTTCCATTTTTCATTATCTATTGTGTTGTCTTAATATTTGAATAAAAAAACTGCCTTCCGTTCTATATCTACAGTTATCTCGATAATGTACTTAACGAAAGGTATTTAATTGTTTGGAAGAGAAACACTTAAACTATGCTGTCTCAAAAAGATTTTTTGATAATTAAAATATATAGCAGTGAGCAACTATTCGACTAGATTACAGAGTATTGGCGGTTTATATGTTAATGATAGCAAATCGGTTTTATTTGGTAGGTACTTTTAAGACATCATTATTTTGATTATTTTAGTATAGTAGAGTAGATTCCTCAAACTTGAAGAAAATTACCTAAATGGTGTATAAAAATGTTTATAAAAAAATCCGTTTTGTAGAAATTTGAGGAAAATAACAAAATAATAAGTTTACGGTGTAGATATCTATTTTTATTCGATAAGAAAGGGACAAATGAGTTTCAATTTTTATTAAACTCCGAAAGTAATAATATAATAAAATAACTATATAAATGTAATATTACCTAAGACAATTTATATATCTAATATATTTAAAGGGAAATAAAAATTAAAATCCTGTGTGAAGCCGCGGATATGACAAATGGTATCTATATTATATTTAAAATACATTTCAAAAAGTGCTTTTTTGATATCAAATCAATTCTATAGTTGGTTTTTAGAGAAATCATTTTTTAATCTACCTTTCACTAAAAGTAAAATAAAAAAAAATTATATCACTCAGAATCGTATTTATCGAATGCAATATTATTGTTTTCAAATACAAAATAATAATAATACAATATCATGCCCGATGTCCTAGGACCGAAGGGAAGATTGATCAACATCTTTCACCTATGTCCTACTATTCCTACTCGACGTGCAAAAGTGCATCTCTAGTTTTTTATTATATATAAAAAATATATGATATTTTTAACTAGTTTTTAAAAAAAAAAACTGAATAAATACTGTAAAACTCACAATCTTTCTTTTGATGTCAAAACTATGTTTCTGCAATAATTTTATATTGCGACCAGAATAAGAGGGGATTGGATGAGCGAGAAGTCTCAGTACGGGAAATAAAAGTACGGTACCTAGCATTGTTTTGAAGAAGAGAAAAATGACGGTAGTCCGATAAAAAATGGCAAGACTTATATTTGGTATGTGCTTAGTTTTTTATATGTACTAGGCTTTTGAGTTGTAAAATGTAAAATATAATTAGTAAGGGTGCTTTTAAAATATTATAAAATAGTAAAGAAGCTCCGTCTCCCAACGCACCCACTCAGAATTCGAACACTGCTTAAATATTATGACCGTATGGAAATATTTGGTATGAGTACTAAATTTTTTTAACTTTTTTTTGTCTTCAAATATTTTGTTTTTATTTGGTTGGATTTACATAATTTTGTTTTAATTTTATACAATATCGTCTTAATATTTAAAAGAAATACAAGTAAACAAAAATGTATCTAGGGATCAGAACCCAAACATTACACTTGTATAATATGTTTCCGTGTAATGTGGTTCAATATTTAAGACTTTTAGCATACAAATTAATATGTCATTTTGAAAAAATTCCTCATTTAGAATATGACGACGTAGGTATTTAGTTTTTTTTAAAAATTATTTCCTTAAAAACATTTTACTATCTAAATTTAAAATGTATTAGGTGATTGATGTTTCATAATAATAATATTAACTGTACTGAACTGATTGGACAATGAACGCAGATTATGCGTATTAATTAAGGTCAATGAATTAAATTCTATAATTCCATATACTTAATTATAGAATTGAATTTTTAACTTAATAATATTCTTATAAGGGAGTGGTAAGTATATAGTATTCACGATGTCACGATGCACCTTCAATACTGTAATAGATACATATTCAGAAATGAGACGAAGACATATTTCTGGGGGATGTGCAATGTGCATATCATCAACTGTTTTATAATTTTGGCGACTTAATTTTAAAATAATTTTTCAAACGTGGTGAAAATCTATATACACTAGACGATGTCCATACACACCTGATTTTCAAGGGGTTTTATATAGACAATTTTTATGAAATTTAAAAAAAATTTAAAATTCAATAAATTTTAAATATTTAAATGTACCTACATTTTAAAAGTAATTAAAAATAGACTTTATATTTTGTTGGAACCCAAATTTTAAATATTGTATTGCAAATTAAAAATATAGTATAGCAAAACGACGCATTTGATAAATATTCAATTACATAAATAAATAAAATATAAAAATAAAACATTTTTTTTTTTTTTTTTGAAAATCTAATTTCAACAAAACATCGAAAAAGTTTTCATCTTTAAAACGGTGTATAATTTATATCTCAATGTTTATTGTATACTTAGTATCATTTGAATTACAAAAATACCTATTATTTCGCTACGAAAACTTGTTAGTGTAGCGTCTTCTTAATTATTTATTATTTATTAATTATCATATTATAAGGTAACTCATAATGGATCGAAAAGAACTCGAAGAAACAATGAAATTAACTGAACACACGTCACCTTATGACAGTAAGCATACCGACGAGTCATTACAATCGTTGATGGGATTTCGATTGAAACCCAAGCTCCAGGATACGATAAACTTGAGTTTAGTGAAAACGGTCATGCGTGACATTCATCATCAAAATCTAAAAGGACAAACGTGGGAGAATTTGGATCCAAAAATCACATGCACGACTATTTCAAACGCAATCAAAGACTGTGTAAAGGATATGTTTCGGATGTCTCATGAAAACTGCAGATACAAATATATGGTTCAAACATTTCTCAGCAAATCGAATTCCCAGGCGGTGTCAATCAAAACTCGTTGTATTTGGGACGTGAATACGGATAGATTGGTTTTCCAAAACTATATCGACGAGAACATTGTGTGCTCTTCTGAAGTGATATTTATATTCTATTATTAACAAATATTACACTGTTATTAGCATATTTTCTTAGTTGTAAAATTATTATCATCACATTCATTAGTAGCAGACTTTTATCATATTCAAATATATATTATACCCATACATTGAAATACGTATTAATTAATAAGGAATTTACTAAGATCGTTCGCGTCCAATGGTTAATTTAACTAAGTTAAAACGATGAACATTTAAAAAAAGTTATTGAATGACAAAAAAAATCGATTTAACGAGTTAAAAAGTAGTAAAATATTAACTTTTTAACTAATTACAACAAATTACGGTTTTAATCAGTAGCGTAACAATAGATTTGGGGCCCTGGGACAGTGTTGTATTTTGGGCCCATGCAGTAAAAAATTTTGAATTTTAAAATTGCCTTACTATATTTATAGTAATCAAGTAAATATAATTTGTATAGTATATGCTGTAAACATATTTTTAATGATTATTTGTTCACGTTTTGTAATACCGTGATTGTTGTGCCTATATAAAAGTGTACTCTTACAAAGCTTACAATGCTAACAATGCTTAAAATAAATAAATACAAAAAGTCAATAAAATGAATTAGTATTTATATTAATTAATTATAACAATTAGTTAAATAATAGATTAATAAAGTCGATTTAATCGATTAAATGCGATTAATACGCATATTCGAAACGAACGTTCCAGTCGGATATGGACGATCGGCAGACGAAGAAACACTCGGTGGGGCGTTAAAAGTTAAAACGTTCAGGAAACGCGAATCCGACGTCCACGGCGTTGAAAAAGGTCTACAAATATCGCAAAAGCTGATTTCGGAAGTTATTTTTTATTATTATTATTTCGGGGGCATTGGGTATATGTCGAGTGATAATGGAAATCGGCAAGTTGGGAACCACATTTTTTCTTCCCGGCGTCAAAAGCTGGGAGGAAAGGCGAGAACACAGCTAAGGATCGAAAGGCGTAAAATTCTCAAAATTACTAGAGAATAGTTGTAAAACGGTAACGGTAATGGAATACACGTCGAGCGGTCGTGAAAACGGGCCGGGGAATTAAATAAAAGTAGGTATAAGAGGTTTTTTTCATGGATAAATGGTTAAGAAAATCAGCATTTTTTATATAAAAGATTATTAAGAGGACGCTATACCGTTGATTTTAAGTGGTAAAAACATGTTCACTAAAAACCAACGAAATGGCCTTTTAAAGTGATTTTAGAGTTTTAATACATATATTAAAAATGATAGAAAACAACATTTCGGAGACGATCTCATAGGTTTTTTGCAAAATATTAATTAGAAAAAAAGTTACAGTGATTTACAAAACT
>JAIPRL010004380.1:0-38741 GCA_025469235.1 Pemphigus obesinymphae | reverse complement strand
TCTTCGATTATTCGTTTAAAAGGAAAAGTGTTAAATTATTTTGAAAGAGGAATGCTTAAACTATGCTATCTTGAAAATATGTAACCTAACAATGATGTAAAAAAAATGTTGGATTTTTCTACTCATTATTGTTCTATAATAATCTAAAATTTTTTTTTAAATGTCCCCTGGTTAAGAAACTTTGGATAGGGGGTTTGGGGGACGAAGTCCTCCACGGCTTACTTTTTCTCTAATATGTCCCGGAACGCTGATTTTTTAACTAGGCTCAGAGTCCGTCCTTATTTTTTTTTCCAATTCAACCACTGATTATTATTTTCATTCGAGAAGGCTTGGGTTTTCATTTATTTAGTAAAATATGTAGCCGGGCCGCCGCTGAAGCCAGAATTTCAGTTAGTATATTATGCGAACGATGGTACCTATGAAATCATCGGCACGTCAAACATATAATATTAAATATCGTATAACTTTAAATTTCTATATCTCGGCTAATTTTAAACGTAGAAAAATGGTTTGAAATTCACGAAAAAATACCAGTAAAAATAACTGTCCAACAAAGGAGTGGGTTTTCATTAAAAAAATAAGTTAATTCGCGAAACTAAATGTTATAAAAATTGTTGAATTTTATAGTTTAATAAGTATGTAATAAAGTTTGTTGGGTGCCCCAAAAAAAAAAAAAAAAAAAAAACAGAATTCAAATATATTTTATATACATGTGCAGAGTAATATGAATAACCCCTCCGTTATAAATAAAAATATAAAATGAAATTCTTATTCTAGACAGCAATTTTGTTACTCCAGATAAGTGAACTAATTCAGGTTACAAAAAATTTAATTTATTTTAAATTTTACTACAGATTAGTTATGAAATTATAGTAAGAAAATTAATAAAATATTTTAAAATAATACAATAACTTATTATTTTCCTCGAATTAGTAGATTTAATTTATGGGTCATTTTGAAAAAGTCTACAAAATGTATTTGATTTAGGCAAATGGAATCTGAAATTTTTGTTATTTGCCAACGTAATGAAAATCAAAAACTAAAACTTAAAGAAAAAAGCTTAGTAAAACAAATCGACCGAATGACTATTTCAAAATGTTTAAAAATTAAATTAGATAAACATTTATTATGAGATTTGTGTCATAAAATTGGAATTTTTTTTTACAGATTACAAAATGGTTTTTGTAAATATATTGGTTTGCTGCTGAGTTACTTTATAGAGTCTTGTGTGTTGTGGAACCACGGTTATCTATATTGTGTAGATAACCGTGTGCGGAACTTTAGAGTTATATAAGAGACTTATAATATACAATAAATTTATATGTACACTTAAAAATATAAATTAATTATATCTGCATTTTGAAATTTATTACGATTTTCAGAATTGACAATGAAAAACGTCATGTTGTAGAATATTCTTTTCAGAACTTAATTACTATAGGTAAGTATTTAACATTTTGAGCTGAACAACGAATCTATTGGTTTTACTACCTGTATAATTTCAATTTCTGGAAACAAAATTTTAAGTAGAAAAGTGTTAAGTTGGAGTTTTGGAACTTTGATATTATAAGACTAATTGCAAAAAATTTTAAACAGATATCGAAGAAGACACGAGTGTTAACTGTCGATTATAATAATAATAATATTATAATTCGATACTTCAAAAAAAAAAAAAAAAAAAATCTATAACTAGCACAACGATTTGGAATATTATTAAAACGTAATATTATGTTATTTTATTCATATACGAAACAATATTCTTTTTATGACGGGAAATCATATTCTATACGTACGTGTAAATTAAAAATAATATAAAAATGTTCGGTAATAAAGTCGCCATCCGCCATCATAATATAATAATAATATATTAACTAAACACCCGGGACGACAAAATAATTTTTTAGTCGTTCCTCGCCGTTGATGATATCATTCAGGATGGTTTTTTAAGTGTATTTCGTTTTATTTTTCGACCATTTTAATAACGATTAAATCGTCAAGTATACTCGTATTATAAACTGGACTCGTTTTTCCTGTACGCAACACAACATTATATTTTAATAAAAGTATAATACGTGCGAGTGTATGTATATTATTTTGTTTCGACACTATATAATAATTATATAATAATTATATACCTATTGGATTATGGATGACGTGTTAAAGTAACGAGTGAAATTGATTAGCGTACCTATATAAAACTACGAGTATTAATGTATATGAGCATGTACTTAAACGTACTTATGTTACTTTTACTCGATTAACACTTTTATGTAGTTCGTCTTTTTCAAACATCAATATTAACCTTTACTGAATACACTTAATATGTTTTCTCCGCGTGTTTGACGATAACTATTTGATCTAATGACGTGTACATTTTGCCGTGTTTGAATAACAAAAAAATAAAAGCAATGATAATATAATTAGAATAATAAAATTTGATTTTCGAAAATAGTTTTATGCGATCAATAATAAGTTCAGAAGCTCACCATAACTGTATAGTTTTACAAAACTTGTAAAATCGAATAGTCCAAAAACAATCGAATTTAATTTTCAAATTGTGTTCACAAGTTTCGATACATTTCAACTTCAACGTTTTAATGTGTTAAACAATATAAATATGAGTCAAGTTATTATATACATATTGTTATACACGTGTTTAAATAATAAATAGTTAATATATTATATAGTAATGTAATGTATAGGTATAGAAAACATTTATTTATTGTATTTAAAATGACAACAAAAATGCATTTAAAGACATGATTTTTAAAAAATGCATACTATAATACGTTTTCAGTATTGTCGAAACTTTTGAATTCACTTATTAGTTACGGTATTATTAATGTTTGATGTATTTTATGAGGTATAAGATATTCTCTATAATATATAAACGTATACCTATATTGTATATAGTATAAATATCACGTTCATACGTCATGTTCCAAACGAGATAATATGAACACTTATTTTGTGAAGTTTACGATAATAATGGTTTTTGAAAATGTTTATAAACACTAAAAATACCATTAAAAATAAATAAATCTGATGCTAATGGTTTCGAGTGTGTTTTGTCCTCCGGCATTAAATTCTAACTGCACGGATTAAAAATATTTGTCACTGAAGAAATATTTTAAAATCTATCAATGTTTTTGGCCCACAAAAAAGTAAGCCGATAACAAAACTAACGGTATAATTATTATACTGTATATACCTACACTAATAAAAGTACAAATGTATAATACACATATATTAAACAAATACTACTTAGTATTTACTAACTTGTATAATATATAATTATAAAATCCAGGGATGTTTCTCAAAAAGTAAGTAGTTACCTAACAAAATTGATTTAATGTGATTTTAATGGATATATTGGATAGAAATTAAAATTAATTAATAAATATAATTAATAACGAGTACCTAATATATTCTATACCTATTAATATATATATATAGGTATAAAATATATATTATTCACAAATTTAAATTTAAAAAAAATGTAATCGACTTGTCAGTTAATCTCATAAAAAATGATAATATATATTAGAACTTTTCGCTTCCACAACTTAAATATGATAAGTTGAAAAATGTGTTATGCCTCATAAAATATCCTATATATATATTAAATACCTACATCATTATTAGTCTTATTATACTGAATATAACCTCGATGTGCTTAAATTATGTATAGTAAAAAATATTTGCATTTTTATATTTATTAATTACATGACAGTAAATCTTGGTTTCATTTATTAATACTATTATGGGTATACGGTCAGTAGGACTAATGAAAAAATGTCTAAATACATGAATACATATTTTCTAGAAGTGTACCTATTTATTATCATTGTTTTATACATTTTATAGATTCTCACTGAAAGTGCTCACACGGAACGAGTGCTAAACTGTACTTGCAAAGAACTACTAATAATGTTGAAAAATGAGATGAAAAATTAAAAAAGTTCATTTTTCAATCACCATACTTAAAACAAGAAATTTTCGTACGTATTCAAAAAGATCAAAGAGATAATAGAGTAGAATACGCCATCCAGATAAGAGGTCACCGTTTTATACAAACTATAACTACAAGCAGAAAAAATTAATGGAAAATAATCATACAATAACAGGAGTAAAATGATTAAAATATATATACTTATACCTGCAGGAATAGGTTTTAGAATTAAAATATATTCTGAAATAGCTATTGATCATATTGTCTAAAATATTTTAATACATTTAAATTACTTGGCCTTAATTTGTTGGATTGTCTTTGAGATTGCCTACTATAATATTTTTTTCGATAGACCTAAAATAATTTACACTTTTTTTTTGGTATACCTAAAATAGTTTCGTAATATTTCGTCCAAATTCGAGGAATTTAAAATTAAAATAGTCTCAGACATTTTTATTTATGATAAATGCATACTAACAGCAGAAGAACTTTTGTTGTAGACTAGTTGACTAAATAATGTAGATATACACTGTTACTAGACTTTATATAACTATATAGATCTCTTGAGTTGTTTTGATATAAGTAGACATAAGTATTAATAGAAGACGTCGTACTTTAGGTTTTTAATAGATTCTGTATAGGAAATTTTTAGAAAATTGAAAATTAAACAATTATATAATGCTTAAATATTTTTGTAAAGTAATTTAAAAATAGTTTTATATCAATACCGTTTGTATGTTCTTATGTATATACAATTACAATATACCTATCTATTTGTTGAAAAACGTGTTTACGCATCTTTTATTTTTGTTGACTAAGAAACCCCTTGAAACCCCTTTGAAAAAGAAAGTGGAACATTATCTAGGGCACTATAGACTCGATTTTTAATAATGTAAAATTTTAACACGTTTTATGAATTGTTAAAAAATAAATTTTTAAAATTTGTAAATAACTATATAAATTCGAAAATAAGCTAATATTTCAAAATAAAGCTCCGTAGAGCACTAGATAATATTATTAGCTATAATTCGTTTTTATTTCATATTTCTAACACATTTGTTAAAAAGTTAACAAGTTAATAAGTTGATAATAATGAAAAATGATATTGCAAGTTTTTTATTGAAAATTATTTTATGATACCGACGTCCTCTTAAGATAACGCTACACACCCAATTTTTAAGGTATTTTGTATAGGAAACTTTTATGAAATTTTAAGAAAAATTGAAATCCAACAATTAAAAAATATTTAAATATATTTTTTAAGTAATTAAAAAATAGTCTTGTGTCGATACCATTTTTAATTCTTGTAAAATCACGATATTTGTAAAAACCATGTTTACGTATTTTTAATTTTTATCAACTTGAGAATATTGTATTAAAATGAAATAAAAATAAATTATAAAAAACAAAATTATCTAGCGATTGATGTAGTCTATTTGTGATATATTTATTTTTACATATTTTATGAGCTGTTGGAAAAAAAATAAATCGATATTTTACAGTTCATCAGGCATGTAAAAATGTATACCTATACCGAAAATTGGCTACATCAGTTGCTAGATAATGCTGTTAGCTAGAATTTATTTATTTTTTATTTCACTTTTCTAACATGTTTGTAAGTTGATAAAAAAGAAAATTCCTAATGCAAGTTTTTCATTGAAAAATTGTAGGTGTGGCGTTCCTTTTAACATATTAACTTAAAAAATTCATTATTAGATACCTCACTGGAATAACCGAAGTACTTTTCGATATTATTTCATCACTGAAAAATGTTGTGTTATCTATGCATAATATATATACTTGAAATGTTTAAATGATACAAAATTATAATTTGACGATTTTTTTCTAGTTAGTTTTCGTCACAGACATATATTATATTAAACTGGATAGTCGACATCGTTTATACTATTGAATCCAGGCAGCCATTTGCAAGTTGGTCAATATTTACAATCTGTTATCAATATTAGTGATAAAGTGATGAATATATTATGTTATTTAAAATACTGTACTGTGTGTATATAAATATAATAGGTACATATAATATCATATAGGTACCTACTATTAACACATAAAACGGATGTATGATTTTAAAATAAAAAATGTGTCTTAGATATATATATATTATATTATATTATAATATTTCTAATATCACAGGTACATAATACATATATCAATATATATGTATATACAATGCATAATAATAATTATTTTATGTACTTACTAATGATGAAAAACGACGGAATAACGTTGAACGAACTCATATTGTAATAGTATGTAGCATAATGGATATGAACTTACGACAAAAAAATGTACTTTTCAATTACTTTGTACGCTACAAGAAAAAACCACGGAAAATATCACTTAGAAGTAAAATAAAACTTAAAACAAAACGCAATACAATATGAATTAGACTGAACAATATATACAATGAATATAATATAACGTAAAAAATATTTCAATCAAACAGAATTATTCTGTGTTCAGATCGGCGTCTCATATTCCGATTTCCGTTATCCCTTATCGCTTGGATTGATAACGTATTATGTAAACATTGTCCAACTTGCATATGGCGGCCAGACTTCATATATAATCGAATACGGATAACATACAGAATCGGCTATCTATATATAGTTTAATATATATATATATATATCTGTGGTTTTCGTTAGTTTTCACACTCTGAAATTCTATGTGTAAATCTTTATTTCTATCTTCCTTGGGTTTCAAGCAACGATGATAGTTCTATGGTACCTAGCCAAGAATAAAATAAATATAAGTTTATTTACTGGAGGGGAAGCAAGTCGCTATAAAATATCCATACAGTGCCCATACAAACTACAACTGCGCGTATAATACAAACGCCTGCGATCGTTCCAACTTTTTGTCGTCAATACATATTATTATAATCGTCGAGTGGCAATGCATAATCAATGACCATATTATATAGTAGGAGGTACGTACCTATTTATGTATTATATACGATATCGAGTGACTTGCAATAGTATAAAAATACAAATAATTTAGAATCTAAATCGTGCACAAAACATCTCCGAAAGGTGTTGAAATCATAATGTAAACATATTATTGTTATTATTATTATTATTATTATTATTATTATTCTGACGATGAGAAGGTGCCCGTCAGTCTGTCGTCTATAATGAAACACTCGCTTTCGCACAATAATAGATTACAAATAATTACAATATATTATTATATTTATTTCGTATGTATTTATAATATATTATCTAAATATAAGCGGTATACGTACTCGACACGATCGCCGCCCAGAGAGCATTGACCCCATTCATTTATATCGGGCCGTCGGTCGTGGGCTATTGTTTATTTATTTTTTTATCATACACGCACGCGACATTGTCGACGAAAGGTCGTGTGCTTGATAATCTCTCTCGTGTCCCTATATATGATGATCGTTGTCATCATATGCCCGGTCCATCAATATCATACTTTCATCATACATTTTGATCTTTTGACGAAAACTAAGTATCTATATACTATATAACATTGTAATCATTTTTTTCAACTAAAAAAAAAAAAAAAAACCAAAATAAGCATGTGATGTATACCTCTCTATACCTTCGTTCTCGTACGCATTTAGAAATCAATAAATATTCACAAAAATAGATTGTATTTTTAGTTCGAAAACATGTCGAACCATAAAATAAAGTGAAATATAAAATGAATAAGTATTTATATACCTATAATGACTTTATTCAACATTTATACATAAACAATTTTAATACAATATTGATATAGAATATATTTCTATTTTATTACATTTTGAATGTATTATACCTACATGTATATACATATTATTATTACTAAAAGTATTTTATCATTCATCAGTAAAAAAAAAGGTCCTAGAAATGTGATACTATATATATATATATACGTATATATATATTGTCTATATGGGGAAATTTCTACATATAGATATGTCTCTCTCACTATCTCAATTAGTTTATGGACATTATGTAAATCTTATAACTGTTTCCTTCAATAGAGAACGTAATATAATATATATAGTCTTTTTCTAGACTTTATATCGATGTGTAGGAAAACCTAATTTTTGATATTACTATATGAGATGGTTTCCAGCCACTTTAATTCAAAACCTAATCTTTTGAATACATTATATATTCTGTGTATAAATTGGTTGTCTATAAAGATTGTATATACCTCAAGTCAGCCTTACGTATATAGACGACTTTAAATCCGTACCAGGTTCCTAATATTGCAATCGTCCTAATATATATATATATCTACAATCGTAACTCAGAAGTTATTTATGTACCTACTCCTCTGAACTTTCATCGCCGTATTTATTTTCAGAAAAACTGTTATTTTCTAAACCCGTTTTTCAATCAGTTCACGTCGGAGTTATAAAATTACATCGGGGTATATATAACACGCGTATAATTTTACGAATTCACTAGATTTGAATAATATTCAAATGTCTACAACCGGGAATATATAATATATAAAGATAGTTTCGAATCGAAACCTTTTTTTTTTTTTTAAATTTAAATACATATATATATATATATATATGTGTGTGTGTGTGTGTAAAATATAATATGTATTTGTTTGTCTGTGCACCAGTGTTGAACAATAATAATATATTTACGTCGTTAAAGTAAAAATATTGCCGACGCACGACGATTTACCAATTCGGGTGAAAAAAAAGTGGAAACAAAAAATTATACCACTATCTATACGAAAACCGATTCGAAAAACAAATATAATATAATATTAATACCAATAAAAAAAAAACGGGCGATTGTTTCGTATTCAAATTATATTCCTTCGCACTATATAATAATATAATATGTTACACGTTATATAGCCAAAATTCGTATTATCGTCATTAGAATCATGACACGCAAGCTATTTGACATGATATATATTATATAGGTACGTACCTACTATATATATAATATGTTCAACTGCGCGGGAACACTACATTTCTTTATTATTCACGTATTACAAAGTCCAATGCATATACAATTATGCTAATATACGTACCTATTCGATAAATTAAGCCTAACGGTATTTTAATATAAAAATTAAAAAAAAAAAAAAAAAAAAACTGTACTGTTTTTAGGGATATTTAATACGAGTATCCCGGAAGCATTCGTATATACAGTCAAATTATGAAATCGGAAATCATTATACTTGACTGCTACAGCGTTTTTTTTTTTTTTTGTATATCCTCGTGATGGTAATTCAGTGATATTCCACAAACACTTCAAATTTCAATAGACTAACCATGCAGTAACCGCATAGGTATATACCTATACTATATAACTGTAAAAATACCGTAAATATCCATATATATACACAATACACATATATCCGAAAAAGTTTAAAACTATATACGTATAAGTCTTATACCTATATTTATATAAATATAATATATAATACCTATTTTTTTTTTTATATATATTCCATTTTATCGACCTATAGTTCAGTATTGTATAAGCTTCACTAAAGAAACACTTAAGCAGTCGGAATCCTCTTTGGGTTATTTAATTTTTTTATTATATTATAATAATTATAAATAATCGATAAGAATTTTTTAAGAAACACTGTTATTTAAATAATTGCAGTGCCTATGATTAAAAAAAACTCGGACTGCACGCTTACCACAGAGTAAAAAAAGACCCGATGAGGGATTCGCTCCCTCCCCCTCCCCCTATCACTGTCACTAAAAATATAATTTTAAAATATGATTCAATCTACATCAAATGTCAAAACTAATTTTGTGTTCTGTCCCATTCATATTAAATTATAATAATATATAACACATTATATAGGTATTACGGCTACTACTATATAATATATTATATCATCTATAATGCTAATTAGAGATTAAAATGTCGGAATACAACGACGTTGTTCACATTCTGGGCATTTATGGAGTATTTAAATTGATTTTTATATTTCATTTCGGTTCATTTCATATCTGTTTTTTGGAATATTAATATAAATTTTTTAGTTACATTATTTATAGATTTTATTTTATTAGAGTTTTCCATTTATTTCATTAATTTATACTACACTACACCCGTGTATGCCGGCAACACACTACACTCGTACACACACTATTATGAGTTTTCACACTGTGCACCAAATTTTCTTCATATTTTTTTCTGGAAAAAAATTTAATAAAAGATTTTTCCTTAAAATATTTTTACGAAATTTTCGAACTCTGGTGTGCTATTTTACTATAATAATCATAATTATATTACTAGATATAATATTATTTTAGTCCTTAATCCAAGATAATATAATTCAAGACTGTGTCTGACATTGAGACGAAACATTACCTATATATACAGGAACATTTAAATTCTAACAATGAGCAATTTCGTGAAAATCAATTGTTTTTTTACGACACACTTCAAAGAATCAGAACGATCACTTCACATATCGTACTGTTTACTTTGTGCTCTAAAAAACACACTGTAATATGCACTGATTTGAAGTGGATATATTATAGTCTGGATCTCGAATTAGCCACGGAATAATATTATTTTTGTCTTAAGTACGGATTTAATTATCGTGGTTTTGAGCGCAGTTGGCCCCCGCCCAAGATCAACATTGAATTGTGTATAAGGACCGTCGTAGTAAATATAAGTCCATAGAGTAAATTAAATTTGTTAATCTGATACGATATTGAACAGGGATTGAAATATCAAAATTGTATGAACTCTATTATCTTTTCGTACTGTACTATTATGTCTACGATTAATAATTATTTTTAGCGTTGTGTTGGTAACTTTGTCCACTTTAATTCCCTTAAAAATCTACCGGGATAATTGATTAGAACAATGTTAATATAATATAATCTACACCAACGTCTATATATAATATAATCTGTAGTCTAATATACACTATCATTGTTTAGAGAGTTTTTATAAAACATGACGTTATCCGTAGACCGACGAACACGGTTAAATGTATAAGTAAATTTTTTGTTTGATTAAAAATACTTGAGTTCATAATTCAAAGATCATTAATATTGATCATAGTACACGAGTTTGTGTAAATATTATTTTTTGATAATATACTTCAAACAAAGTAGGTACCTACTTATATTATAAAATAAATGCACTCGAAAATATGGAAATCGATAAAATCATAAATCATATATTGGTAGAGACTTTAAACTCGTTCTACGTGAAAAAAAAACCGAAAATTATATTGAACGACGTGTTTGTGTTAAAATAGAGAAGGTAAAAACAAAAATCGAAAGTGATCATCATCAAACACACTCTCGACAACGAGAACAAGTTTTTAAATTAATACTTCGTCCCACGACAATATTTTATCGTTGGAAATCAATTAGACATCATCAAAAATTAACATTACCAACGCGTATGTCATTGTACTATTATGACGTGAATCCAAGGTTATAACCAAGGGAAAGGTTTTGATGATGTTCGTTCAAAATGACCCTCTCCAAAATTATTTTTCGTTATTAAATTATGAATAGGTATATATATTATTCGAAAAATAGGTACTTGCGAAACGCTCACGTAGGTGAACACAATATAAACTATGTATAAGCATAATTATAATGGATTCCGAATCTAATGAATTATATATGATATTTGACGATAAACGCGTGGTGAGTTAATACAAAATGTCATTAAGTATTTTGTTATGATTTGACGGACGTCTCGGGAAAATAGTCGTTTTTGCGAAAGATGCCGACCCGATTGTTTCGGATACGAGATTATACGCGCGTATTTTATCGGTTATTAAAATCACAAAAATTATAATCACATTAATAACAACTACATAATGCGCGTGCTCGTTTGGACCGTGCGTTTCTCATCGGGATAATAAGCTCGGTTTTCGTAACGACCCCGCCGCAAGTATATGTGAAAATATGTGCAAGATATTATTATGCGCTGCGTTCGACACGACCGCGAGAGAAATAATTTCGACTTTCCACTGAAAATCAACGGATATCATATTATTATTATTATTATAATATTACGTACGAGTGTATAATATATATAGTCGGTTAGGTCGGTTAGTGTTGTTTTTACGTTTTAAAAACTACATTTTTTCACCGATTCGCCGTTCAGACGACGAAACGATCGTCAAACATCCGAAAACGCTGCTGAACATGGAAGTAATCCGAAACCGATTGAAAAGTTCCCGCGATAGAGGAGACCGTTTCAAAAGCAAAGGTGGAGATTGCGAGAGAGAGAGAGAGAGAGATAAAAGAAAATATTAACGATCTGTCGAGAATGAGGAGATTAAAATACACGATAATGGTGCGTACGTTGGCGTATGTGCATAGCACATATTATGTATATATTATATGCAATATAGTTACATATATGTATAATAAACATAGGTGTTTACGTACGCAATCGTGACAGGTGCAATTAAAACCAACACAAATCACTCGTATACCATTACTTTATACCACGACCATTAAACGAGTACAAAATATAATATATATAGGTATATATAGGTATATAGGTATAATATGTTATATATACCACTCCTCGGCTGCAATAACCGGGGCATAGGTCAATAACGCAATATCGATACCGAAACTACACGTTAAAATTACTATAAAAACTCCAGGGCATGACATTTTTGATATTTCGTACTATAATATCCACTATATATTATATAGATTTGGATTTTTGACCGGCCTGCACGGCTGCGGGTCTGAGCGGAGTGGCCAATTTTTGAAATTTCCAAAACTGGTCACGGCCCCTACCCTTTTTATTCGGTCATCTACAGTTATTTGAAAATGATCAACGAATAATAACATAAACTACAATAGTGCTGAGCGCCTAATCCGGATCAACACGTATCCGGATAATTAACATTCAGATCGATTCGGATTAAAAAAATATGCCATAATTATGATTTAATCTTATTAGTAAATTTAAAAAACCGAAACGAGATTTACTCCAAAATATTTTCTTCCGTTGATTTTAAAATAGGTTTTATTTTTTAATCAACTCTAAAATTACTTTACGAACCTGTTTTAACAGTTTTGAGTAAATATGGTTTTTATAAAATACATATCGTGATTAAACAACAATGAAAATGATAACACGAGATTAATTTTAAACTACATTTAAAATGTATTTATATATTTTCAAATTGTTCGAATGTTATTTGACTTGAAAATTAAAAACTAAAAACTAGTGCGTAGCAGCGTCCTGTTACTAGGAAATATATCTGTAACAGTTGTTATACAAATTATTATGATATAACATTTAACATTATATTTACTTGTTTTCTGACTATAATTTCGGTCAAATATTATAATCTATACCTAATAAATTATTAGGTATATATTATATTAATAATTAATACCATACCTACTCCAACTTATTATAAAATCGTTAAAATATTTGTTTTTCTTAAACGTGTCGTCGTCGGTTGTAATAAAAATTATTATAGAATGAATTTCATTAAATTTGTTATATAGAATTGGTAAAAATGTAACCAGCATTGTAAAACACGTAAAAATGAAAAAAAAGCTATCGACTTTTTCTACTATTTGCGGATTGAACTTCATTTTGCCGACTGCTTTCCGAAGTTGGTGGAGTGAAACACTTCCCCGGGACAGCCCTGAATGTAAAGCGGCATTTTACAAATTTAATATTATAAATTTTAACGTCGTTACTCTTGCGTGTAATTATAGTAAGAGAAGCTTTCTTCACATTACTATAACACTAGCTGTTAATAACCTATAGAAAAATACATAAATTAAGAACAGGCCCATTTTCTTTTTTACATAAGTACTTACTAATTTTTTATAATGTATATGCATTATACCTATATAAATTTAAGATTATAATATTTATTCGAATTTGTATTTATTTTTTAGAAATTTGAAAATTTGACCTGTCTAGTTGAATGATATGAATTTATGTAACATTTTTATATTGAAATTCGAATTGAAAATCTCTATGGTCAATCAACATTGGGCAAAACTAATGTACGCAGTACAATAGAATACATTATAATAAGCAACGATATTGTATACAGACATATTGTTATGACCAAATGCAATCTGGATTTTTTACTATAATTTATTAACTAATAATAATTTTTAATGTTAACTGATAGTTCCAAGACTGTATAATGTAAAGTAAAAAGGTGATTTTATAGCTTATATTATTATTCAATTTAAATTTCAGATATAAATAGCATGTATCTTATATATTTGCAGATTATTTTTGGACAAGATTAGATGATAATGAGGTAAAATCGTCGGCAGAAAATTTGGTGCAATGACGCAAAATCGGAGTTTATCAGTAATTGTATCCTAAGACTATGTATACAAATTAACGACGCCGTACACAGGGAACCACTGTTAACGGTTCTTGCCGCCGTGCCAAGTTATCTGGTGGTGACTGTACCAAGTTTATAAATCATTATTGAATTAGAAACATTATATGAATATGTCCAGACTCAAAGAGGGTAACTTTAGGTTTATAACCTAAAAATATAAATAACTTAAATTCACACACACGTTGTATCTGTCTGTCTATCAGTAGTTACCAGTACATAGTTACGATTGTTGATTTTTTTAACAGGGAGATATGGATATTATTCTTTCGTATTATTTAAAAATTTTTTTTTAAATGAATTTAGTACCTAACTGGAAATTTAGTTAATAGCACTACGACGACAAGGTTTTTCATAGACTGTATGCATATCAATATTACTCTTACCAGTCTATTCATCAATAAGTATAGTGAAATATCAAACGACATTTGAGTATTCTGAATTTTAAGTTTAATAATAAGTAGAATTTCACAGGGGCACCCTATTTGATACATTTAAATTACCTACAATATATGATATTTACATATCGATTTGTAAAATTGTTGTATTATTTATTTATTAAAAGAAAAACGGGATAGAACACAATATATCCAAATGGACATTAGATGACATAAACATATAATATAAAATAAAATAATAATAAAAATAAAATGTGTTTATATTAAAAAAAAAAAGGCGGAACATCATAAGCAAGCCTCACTATACGGGCCACGTACTTATATTTTTACATAATTCGAAGCGCAATGTGAAATGAAAAAATTAGTATTATTGTGGGTTTGAACCAAAAAAGTAGAGGGTTACCAAACCCTGACGCTTACAATATAGAAATTAGAACCTTATAATTAACCGAATCAAATGCCTTTATAAAATCTGTATATAAGACATCTACTTGAGATCCTTCTTTAAAAGCATTAAATATGTAGTTTCAGAGGGTAAGGTTACATGTATTGTGGATCGACAGGGGCGAAAGCCGTGTTATTCATTACCTAGTTAAAATACAGTCGACAGACGTCTGAATAGCGTCCAAAACTAAAGACTCAAATATTTTTCGTATATGTCCCAGAATTATAATAGGTCTATAATTAGTGACCAAAGAAGGGTTGCCAGATACTAAAATAGGGTTAATAGAGCCAATTCTCCACAAGTCTGGGAATATACTTTCGTCTAAAGATCTCCGAAAAACAAACTATATAGAGGATAATGGATATAAAATAAAATGTCTAACCCTGTAAAGAAAGTCACCAGGTAGTCCGTCGGGACTTACTGATATCAAAACATAGGTATCTTAGAGCAGTTAGTTAAACTATCTTAGTCTTGACAGAATGTCGTTGGGAGTGAAGTAACAGTTATTATAGGTAGGTACCTAAATTAAAACATGGTAACTTTAAGGATTGCAAGTCAGAATCAACTGATCTCGAAGAATATACAGGAGAGAAACGTATATTACAATCATAATATTATGGTCGTTTCGAGTAGGTATTACAATATTATTGCGTTTTCCCAGTGCTCGATAATCGGAACGAAGAAAATGAAACGCAATTCGTACGTACGGCCTTGCACCAAAATAATTACCTACATAATATATACAAGTATACGTACCTGTATAAAGACATTCTCGGTGATATAGGTACGTGAACTATCGTACTTAAAACCAAATTTAGTGAAATTTTCCAAAACAAAAGGCTAACATTTAAACGCTGGGTACCTATATATAGTTTAAGAATAATATCGCTAAATGTACGATACGAACGATGCGTTCTCGCGCAGCCGGACTTGCGCGAGTATGGCACGCGAAACGAGATAAGTACGTGCGACGCAAAAACGAAAAGGACACACGCCGATTAAACGTATAACATATAATAATATTACGTGTAAAGGTGTGATTTATTTTTATTTTGATGATAATTTTTCTTTTTTTTTTTTTTCTTTAATTTTTATCAAACGGCCCGAATACGTCGAGATTATAACGTCGTTATATTGTTCTAGTCCGAGCTCATTATATCATAATAATTATGTATACGCAAAACTACACTACACGGGTATACTATTATATTATATTATATATACCTACGCGAGATTCAGTATAAGTATTTTTTTCACAAGTCCGAAAAACTCAGCGACGACAAGTAACAATATTAATTCGACGGCAGGCCCAAAGAGGGGGGGGGAGGGGAAACGGAAAACGTGTCGCGTCTATTCGGGCTTAACGGGCCGAAATGTTTTTAACGAGCCGTGCATATATAACCAGCGGGCGGTGAAAATAATATATATATATATAATATAGTATAGCAGAAGACCGCAGCATTTTTTTTTTTTTTTTTTTTAATATCTACTTAGAACTTATTCACGATATATTATACCGAGTGTAAAAAAAAAAAAAAAAAAAAATGAATAATAATAATAAACCCACGCCGAAGAGTCCCGTTGTGAAGTGAGGGGACACGTGACACGTTTACCTTCACACGCTCGCTGTTCATCTGCCGTATGAATATCAGTCGAAGTTATTATATTATATTGCAACTATATCGCGACGATAGTACGCCATGTGTGCATAACAATATTATATAGGTAGACGAGACCCCAAACGAATTCAATTGTGCGCAATGCGAGTTTGGTCGATGTAAATTAATGATATGACATATAAGAGTTGTATATTATATGTATGGGATTTGCGTCCCATTGATTCGTCACAAATCAAATGAGACGAAAAATTCGTTTCAAAGTTTCTAATTTTTCATTTTTGCATTTCCACGATTTTTCAATTAAAGCGCATATTTTACATCCGTTTACTAATTTATTAATGCCATATATTCATCCTCGTTGTCTTACGGGGAAAAAAAAACCACTATGATTTCAACACGCTGATCATTAAACGTGAGCAAAGTTAATGACAAAATTAACTACCTCTATAGTTATGTAGTTAAGTCAATTAGAACATTTTTTTTTTTTTTTTAATCGGTAAAAGTCGAGAGTATATTTAGTACCTGGTTTAAAAAAATATTCCTCGCTCCCCTTGAACCGTGCAGGTATCTGATAACATTTTGATCCCAAGTTAATTTTTTTTAAGCTTCACTGCGAATGTACAAAAATTAACTAGTTAAGTTAAAATAATTTAACAATAACTTATGTTACTTTACTGTTCAGCTTTAATATGTTGACTATAATTTTATTAATGTATACGCTTTCTGGTTATTTTCAACGAAGAGGTAGTAGGTACCTACATATATACCTATTACTTACCAAAGAACCTGGAGGACACGACTAATAATAATTTAACATTTTATGATATTTTTTTTTGCATATTTCGCATGTTTATTGATTTTTAAAAGCATATATGCACGTATTTTTGTAATTTTTTTAGTAATAGAACTTGACGGCTCTAAATTTATTATTACTTAGTGTACACTAAAAGTGCGTTCGACGCGATTATTTACCGTCCTAAAAATACAGCTGCAATTATTAATATTACCATTGATATGGTTTTATAAAAGAAAAAGGCAAACCTAAACATAAATATTTCACGTGAAAACACGTACCGCTTCATTCAAAAACGCTTCGTTTAAACATATATACCTATTACGTAGCTAAAACCCGGAATCGTTTAAAAAATAACGATATTGTAAATTTAAAAATAATTTTGCACTTATGTAATTATATTGTATATATTATTATTTGTTAAATATATAGTTATGTGTCTTCGGTATACATTATATTTTTTTTCCGCAGCAGCTGCAGTTGAATAACGTTATTATTGATTGCGAAATATAGATAATATTGTAGTTAAACGATAAACCGATATTAAAAACATATAGGTATTGGTAATAAAGATCACGATCTAAGGTGATAAAATCACAGTTCGTGGTCGAGATGGCCGCATAATCCAGAAAAATAATAACTAGTATATATGTAATTTTATACATGTGTGATAGCAGTATTATATTATAATATATAAGTAGGTAATCGACCTTATATCAAATATTATTCACGTTATATGTGGTAAATTGAAAAGAAAAATTATTTTAGTCGTGATTATACAGTTATCATTTAACTATATGTATATATATAAATGAATAATAAATATATACGATAAAATGAAGCTGTGCGTTATCTACGAACGAAGGTAAAAGAAATCCTTCCTAACCGAATCCTATAAAATCGAAAGTGATGTGTCATGGTAATTTCAAGAGGGTTACTTTATACAGGTAATATACCGATATTTATGTAAAATTGTCAATTTATCGACTACCATTGTGTATAACCTTTTTGTCTACAAGTCGTATCGCTGATATTTTAGAGGTAGCCACGAGCCAAAGTCTTTCCGATAACTTTCCATTCAATCATCCCGTTCCAGAATCAAAATGGGGACGTTCCCATGGGATGACTCTGTTGTATATTTTATTAGGGTCTTTCGTGCATTTTCGTCAATACGATATATTTTTTTCTCCGACCATTTTCCCTTATCCTCTCTCTATTAATATATATATATATTTCAATATACAATGAACCCTGATCTTGTAAATATTCTACTTGTTAGAAAATAATATCGCATACCTACTATACCTTCCGGAAACACGCGAGTGGTTTTCCACTCTACCAGTTTATGGAATTTGTTAGGAGTGTTTATTCGATTGGAATGCCAACCTGAAAAGTATATATAATGTAAATGTATATTATATTGAAACTAACGGTATGGAATTTAATATCATTTAAGGGATTCCAAAGATAATTCAATACAAATTTAATATAATTGTATACATAACTTTTGTATAGGATTATTAAATTTTCCTATAATTTCTATTCACTCTACCATAATATATATATATATATATATATATTGTATGTATATTTATATACTAGTATATTATATATTATATCCTTCTCGTTCACTCGCCATTGTCGATTTTCGTCCCTTTTAAATCTGTGATGATATATAGTAACTTGAGAATTTTCCATTAATTATTTAATATAGGAATTTCACCCCACATCTATTTTACCCGTAATCCTTCAATTTTCCTTCTATAAAGGCCATATTATATATATGTATTCATCTTTATGTATATAGGTATTATATAGTGTGCGGTTAATCATTTCCCTCATTATATTGTTGCTATAGGTATTAGTAAATATAATCCTTGATTCAAAGACATTTTACAGGATTTCGTGAAATTGTTCAAATATTACATCTACCCGTAAACTAAATATGTTTTATTAAATTATTTTTATTTTTTATTTTATTTATAATCTCTACAACATTTACTGTTCTGTTGTATTTATGACATATTTTTTTCATCGTTTTTAACGTTAGACTGTTATTAAGAAAAAAACATCTTGGTCGTTTCGACTTCATAGTTTGTAAACGATTAAGATATTTAGGTATTTTTAACTAGGTACCTATTTTACACGTATCGATATTGAATATTTTGAAAACAAATACGAGCATAATAATATCATTATTGTTGTTGCCTTGCAACTCGAGAGTATAGCCAATAATTATACCTACTCTTAGCTATAATAGTTGTCATGTTTAAAATAGAAGAACTCGATGAAAATTATACATAATATGCATTTGGGTCATATATTGTGAAATAGAACATTCAAGTGCGTTACTTACCTAAACGACTCGCCTAAAAACGAATTATTTTAATTTTATAATAATTAGAGGTTAGTTGACTGTTAATAAAAATAATTATTTAGTAAGTAATTGACGAGAACCAGCTAACCTAATCAATAATCACCGCCTAATGCAGTAATAACGCTATATTTTAACGTCTCTAATGCCCAACATTAAATAATCAATACTAAAAATCAATAACTTTGTGGGACTCATTACTTGCTATATATATATATATATACATATATATGAGATCGTGCATTGCTTAGACTCAAAGTAAGACTGTATAAAATTACGAATGGATCATTTATATAACAATATTATGTAAAAGTCCAATGGCTGTGTGTAATAATTAGTAATCATAAAATAATTTAAAAAAATAAAGTAGACAAGAATATTTAATATATTTTATCCTGCCAATCAATAGGTACCTACGTATAATAAATTCTGAGTATCTATTATCTAGCGAATAATTTACCATGAATAAAACATTACTCACCGAAAAAAATAGCGGTACATGCATAGACCAACAATATGATAAGATTCCAAAAAAATTATGAAATAACGGGCTCACACTATAGATTTGTAGTTGTTCATAAATACAGAATACAATAATATTATTACTCTAAGAAAAGAAAAAACGACTTTATGTTCGAATAAATACTGTTAAAAATTATGTATTGGTTGTGATACTAATTAAGAAATCTACCACTTGTTATATCGACAATATTTTATCGCATTGAATTATTAGATCAATAAACGTTCATATTAACCGTATTAATAAATTGTCAACATGATAATAACGACTATTGAAACCGAATAATAAAAATTGTTTTTTTTTTAATATTTATTTTGTTAAAATAATACCTAACTATAATATCCTCTCAATAGTTATAAATTATACGTAAATCACAAAATCATTTTTTTTTAATATTTTACATTTTACGACAACATACGTAAATAGATAATCCAAATATTACAAATAGATAATTGATAGTTGAACAAAATGTTTATCAACTGTTAAATGACAGTAATTTTATTGATTGAACTGGTATTTTTATCACTATATATATATCAATATATAACCAAGTGTTTTTTTCAGTGTAAAATACTTTAATCTAATTGAATATTTTTTGATAATAATATTTCCAAAGTATTTGGAATAGGTTATTAAAAAAAATAAATTCCATTGTTTTTAGAATACTTCATTTTATATTAAGTTTCAATAGCATAAATATATTATATGCAGTCACCAATGTGAGTTTGA
Source organism: Pemphigus obesinymphae (assembly GCA_025469235.1). Taxonomy (NCBI): domain Eukaryota; kingdom Metazoa; phylum Arthropoda; class Insecta; order Hemiptera; family Aphididae; genus Pemphigus; species Pemphigus obesinymphae. Next base: position 17,555 of record JAIPRL010004380.1, on the reverse strand, counting down.
GGAGTGTAAAAATGTTTAAACTCTAGGCGGTAAAGTCCGACGGCAACATAATGAAATATTTATTATCTTTAATAAATTATAAATACGATTGAATCTTAAAAAGTATTTAAAATACTGTATTAATACTATTGAAAAAGAGGTATTTCAGATAGGTACATAAAAAAGTACTCTAAATGCAGTATTGAACTGTACAACACTGACTACAAGTTCAAGTCATACGGACGAAAACCCAACTAATAAACCACTTGAATTTTCTTACATTTTCGCAATTCCGCTGATGAGAATCATAAAATTTTCTTTCGGGTCCGGAAGATTTATGCGATTATTATTTAAATTTTTACCTCGGTTAATGTACCGACCAATAGTAAAAAATGAAATTATGATGTTTACTCGTACTGCAGCCAATATACTAACTGTGGTAGATAATAATAATTGCATGTACTCGTATGCTATTATTATATTCATAATTTAATGTATTTACTTAATATAAATAAAAACAATTACAATTATTAGTTTTCTCCGACTTTTGAATAACATTAAAAATTGTTTAACATAAATGTATAATTTCGCCATTAAAATGGGACGGCTACTTAATTATGAGTCATAGGTATATAATGAGTTGTTATTCAAAAATCTACCATTTCTGTTACCATATAATATCCGTATATATACACAACTGCATAACATATATAATATAATGGTAAATAATGAATATGACCCGTTATTAAGATGATGTAAATATAATATTGTTATCTAATGCCGAACGTGTCCGAGTATATAATGTGAATTTGCATATTATGTCTAATACAATACCGTTAAATTTAAATATATGTATAGTAACACATATGCGTATTTATAATAATGCAATGCAATTTTCTTCAGTATTTTCTTTCTGTGGTTCGTAAAAAGTATTTATTGTGTTGTGATATTTCGTGTTAAAATTAGTTTGTTACATAATAAATATTGTTTAATTTTGAACCAAACGCACGTGTGGATTATATGGTAAGACGTTGTTAAATCGTTCGCATATGCGGTGTAAATTAAAAATGATAACTCGAAATAAATACGTGCGATAGGAATATGGTATAATATATACTTGTACAATAATATAATATTATAATACTATAATAGGTATACGTCGATAAACATTTTTTTTTTTTTTTCATTTTCTTAATACGGTATTACAAAACCAAAACAGATAAACGTGTATTGTCCAACATATCTGTTGCGGTTACAATAGATAATGTTTTTTTTTTTTACACAATCGATGCATTTTTGAAAACCGATTGGCTGATATACCTATCTACATGGAACTGGCTTACTGCGATGTGTTCAAACCATATATACGAGAACAAACCGCCCACGCTAAGTTTTGAATATTTCAACATTGCAGTTACTATTTTATTTTTTTTTTATTTTTTTTTGGTGGGGGGGAGGTAATTGTTTGGTATTGAGTTTCTTTTGATCGTCAAAATATTAGACCTACTATATACCTCTATATAGCCAATGATAAATCGTTTATATAAATGAAAGCCTGACAATACGATGAGACATCAGTGGTGTAAAGCCATATTTGGAAATGATGGAGTTTCCATAAGGAGCTTTACAACACTAAATATGCTTACCAAATTGAATTATTATCCCCCTTAGTGGATATGTAGGATTATACAGAATTTAAAAACTCCTTCCTTATAATAATATTCTTGAAAAACGTGCATCTATCTTAAGTCATATCGATAATTCCGAATTGTATATTGAAACATTCATTATGGATCCTGGTTTGTTTGGTATAGGTTCCTACATTTCTAAACGTAAATACGTAATGATACATATTGTTAAGTTTGTCTACATTTAATAAGTTTGGTTGCAAATGTATTATGGTTTAAGCTTTTTTTAAACAAAAATTAAAAATTATAAAACTTTGAAATTAACAAACGTTTTGTTTGGAAATAATTAAAAGAAATCTATAGAGACTATATAGGAACTCTACAAAGAGGATTGGGGACATACGGTATAATATTAGGTTTTACACGGTTGTTAATTAAAAAGAAGTATTGATACATTTTTTAAAGTAATTTGAACGTAATATTTTAGATTCTTAGCGAAGCAAAGAATGTATTGGTTTTACAATGGGTTTTTTTTATTTGTCATTGTTTTTATGTAGGTATTAACAATTATATTAAAAAGATTGCTCCGATCATTACATATTTCACTATTTTCCGGTGGTAACTTTCATTTAGTTGGTTCTTTAGAAAGGTTATTTTTGGATTTTCTCAAAACGTTTTTAACATGTAAGGAAATACATCCATAAAAATTGTAAAAATTAAAATACGATTACGACAAAATTGACAATAGGCGTTTTTCCATCTCTGTAAATATTGACCTCAAAGGTTTGCCATTTTCATAAAATACGTATATATAAGTATAAAATCAAAATTTTTAAAAAATGTTTTCCTAATACAAATAAATATTATAAATACAAATAGGTACCCATATATATTTTCAATATTGAAGTTTTTTAAGGTTCTTTTTATGTTTTCAGATCTGGGAATTTTTACAAAATTGAAGCAACGGCATTTATAATTTTTGATTTAAAAAAAAATCTCAAAAATTAATATATTCACAATTGTTTAATTATTTGTAGCCAGATTAATTTTTTGACAACATTTATTGTTTTGGTATGAAATGTATTCAAATTTTGGGAAAAAAATGAATCTTAATACTTGAATTTTTTATTATGTATTTTACTATGCTGTTGATTGAATACATTTTAAATTTTACGTTATTTATATCATAAAAGAGATAATTTCAGGTTTTAAGGCCTGAAAGTTGAATACGAGGTTAAACGTATATTATTCTTTTAATTTAAATTTTTGTACTTGCGTTTAGGCCAAATATGTATATAAGTGCCATATCAACGTGATAAAACGTATTTTAAGACCTGAAATTGTATACAAAACATCATTAAAATCGTTTTTACACCATCAGTTATAGTAATATAACTAAAACCTAATAAGAAATGATGTGAATTTGAAATTATAGTGTATACTGAATATATTTCCGACAGTAATACTCGGGTGTTATTTACACCAGAAGCATTTTATCGAAATACACGATTTATTTAAAATTCTATAGGTACATCCACCACCGGCAATATCCTACAAAACGAGCAAACTACTCCTCCACGGACCAGCTTTTTACATAATAGATGTGCGTATAGTGGGAACCAAATTTCGGGCATAGCTTCGGATGAAATATATATATAGGTATATATTGTTCTATAGTGTTATTTTAAAATATTGTAAAACAGTGTTTTTCAGATTCCTACTAAAAAAACATTTTTTTTTTCGTACGATATCAAACATAAAAAGTATAAAACAATCAGTGGCGTAATGCAGAATGTCTTATGGGGGGGGGAGGGGGTATCAAATAATACTTCAATACTTCAAGACAGACTCGTGGAGGCTTTTCCCCCATACCACCCTTTACAAAACGTTAATAACTCATCACATATTAATTTAATATTTTTTTATATTTTACATAATAATTTACAATAATATTAGTAAATTTCTTGGCATTTTTTAATTAATATATGTATATTCTTGTTAGAATAAACAATTTGTGAAATTCACTATCACAATTTGTTCTGAGTTTTTTTAGTACGTTAATAATATCTTCAGCAAGACATACTGCTGCTTTCAAATCAATTTTTTCTTTTTGAAGTAATTTGCACAATGGTAATCCAAAAGAAAAAACCAACTGGAAAAAATATAATATTAAATTCGGTTAAATAAATTGTTCTATTAATTACTTGTATAACTTGTAAGGGTATAAGAAATTCTGAATCAATAGCTCTTAACGCAGTAGCTTAGCGTCGCAGTTACTGTGGAATCACAGTCGTTCCAATTAGTAATAATTTAAAAAATCAATTATATTGATAACTTACTTATGAAGTTTTAAAATTGTTATCGTTTTATTTTTAGCGCGTAATAATATATAAATTTGTATTTAAACTTAAAATTAAGACAAGTAACAACAAAATATAAATACATAAAAACAGCATATATGACGTGGATTTATCGCCCATATCCCCCCCCCTAATTACGCCCCTATAAACAACAGTATTATACCCATTCAAATTCTTATATTCTGCAATAAATATATATATATGAACCGTATTGATTTATAGCTCAATGTGTTACGTGCGGTTTGCCCCGTTACCAACATCAGATCGTAAACCGGATATGTATTGTACGGAACCCTTCCGTTCTGATCCAGTGCACATAAATAGACCGTCCGCTTACCTATACCTATAATATGTGTGCATATGTTTATTATTTGCCGAATCGTTTGTGTCGCACCAAACAACGACAAGACGACGGCATATTACGCTAAATACAACGTGGGCGTGCGTTAAAATTTAAATGGAAAACTTGGAATGAGAAATGGGCGAAATTCGAAACGAAAAGAAACGACCGGGAAGACCATAGACCTATTAACTAAATGGACTGCGCTTTGGATCAAAAATACTCAGATAACGCATGTGATAAGCCAAAACGACTATTGTGGAAGAAAGAATTATTCGACTTCGTTTATTCCATTGTTTTTGTATAGTACGCACCATGATAATACCACAGGGCATAGATGATAAAAACTACCTACCATTCGTACTTTTTCGACAGTTAAAAACCGTCACATTATCAAAATATAATCATTTACGGTATTAATTGCTGTTATTGTATTCATAGACCTATTAACTATAGGTCTATGACGGTATTACTAAAATTGTCCGACCAGATCTATAATCAAGAAAATAATCATCCAATTCAAATAATACAGTTAATCTTCAAAACTTACTTTACTATCCGTACACATCATATTTTAATAAATCAAATAGTCAACCAAAAGACAGAACAAGATCAAATCTCACTAAGCTTGTACACTTCCATCATCAATAAACTATTCCAGTTTCATCTATAAAATTTGTGTAACTTTTTATCAATATATATATTGAAATTTCAGGCAAAATAAAATATTATTTTTCATGAATTATCGTATTTTTATTCATTTTATCATGGAATAGAGAGTACTACAAAATCTTTTCTTCCATAATACTCATATTTGCTCATCACATGTTGTCTGAGTGTTCCAAACGGCTGGGGGTGAGGAAGGCGCAGTCCATTTAGTTAATAGGTCTACGGGGAAGACGACCGAGAGGTTTGCCGACGATCACGTATACGGAGAACGTGTTTGTGTTTGCGCAGTAGGTTAGGTGCGATGTGCTTATTTGCGTGAAATTGCGTATTTTGTGCGTGTATATTTGAGCCGTCTCTCTGTGTGTACGTATAGTGTTTGGTGTTGGCGACGAAAAGGCCTCGGGGACGTACGGTGTTCGTATCGTGCCGGCTCGGCGACCGCATCGCTCGCGATTTCAAGCCCTCGCGTGCGCGTCCCGGAATAAAGTTCAATATAAATATGACATACGATGGCCGAATAATAAGAAACGCACAATCGTACGTTTTTCGAATATGGAGATAAATGCTGGAATTTGAAAGAAAAAAACAATGACGGGTACACTTCTTTAGGTACAAGTGAATACCTTCATTTTTCAATACAATCGCAGAGTGTAATAATATTCGGTTACACGTTTCTCCCGACGAGTCACGCTGTATGGTTTCTCCATACCGCCACTGAAATATTTTCCAATTGTCTCTCTTTGACCAAGTCCAAGACTTCGCTTCTTTTTTAACTTCTTAATTCAACGTGAAATAGATCCTTTGCAGAGGTCTCTCTCGAAGTCCGCGAAGAAATGACAAAATTTAAGTAGCATGGCGGTATCGAATGACCTCGAACTCCAATTTTTCGAGAGCGGTGCTTGTTCCGCGGGCGTCATCGTACTGTAACCAAAATATCGTCTACGAACGTGCGACATACTCGTCTCTTCGATGTTTTCAGATGTACTGGACAGAGTTTACACTTTTTCGGGTGACCCGTCAAAGCACGATAGCGCCCGACCTCACGTGTAACTGACAATACCCGCAGTTCCGTGCTCAGACATTCCCCATAGGATGATGTAATATTGTTGTTATAAATTTCAATGATGATATTACTACTCAGTGCCTTATAATACCCTCCCAAAAATAATGAAAAATCTAATGCTGCCCCTGTGTTCTATTGTGAAATATGATGCAGATAGCTCAGCTATCGTCGTATGTACGAGACTTTATAATTATAGTTTATATACATATATATATATATATATACGAGTATATATTATATATATATTAAAGTATAATGTGGACCCCATGTGTAAAAAGAACGATAATACGCTACTATAATATAGATTACTGCATATTGTTTACCTATACGTTTTAACATTATGTATTTTATAACAACCTGGAACCCCCGAAAAACCTAACCCCTGAAAATGTCTACAATTATTTCTGTCTATGAATCTGATATGATATACCTACCAACTATTTCGCGCAAACAATGCATCATCATGATATGCGGTGGGGTATCGTTGCTATTAATTTGTACCCCTGGCAGAAAAAAAAAACTGGTTTTCCCCAATGGATTAGGATGCGGGAGCGTTTAACCGAGAGATGGATTTTGTCGGACTTGTGAAATTGTTGCAGGTACTCGAAAATAGCGCCGATGTCGTAATATAGCTGATGTAGAGAGGTACTTTGGGCAGCTGGCACGCGACGGGACCGGCTTCGCACGGGGAAAAATTATCGGTCGGCGACGGGTCCTAAACGAGAATTTCGCGTCACGCCAGCTGCAGCTATACACCAACACGCACCGAACTGTATTAATACGTAAATCGTCGTATATTATCGTACATGCATATATATATATATTCGGCTTAGATCCCAAATAACTAACCTTGGTCCTGTGTTGTACCGCAGTCCTAAACTTATAAACTCGAACAATAATAAATGCCATGTACGTGTACGTAAATTTTGTTTATGATAATGTCCGCGGTCTGTACGACATTGTTGCGGTCTGCGATAGTTACGAGAATTTAGTTGGAACATGCATAATATATATTATTAGGAAACTAGTTTGCAATTTAATACAATTTGTTAAGTTTAATTACGTATTCACATTAAACGGATTTCCGAGACAATACTATAATAGCTATATAGGTATATATATATATACAACATATCACAATAAATAATAGACGAAGCGAATAATCATCGTTTTGCGAGCGTGCATATATAGTGCATACAGCGTTGTAATATTATATGCACTGTATAATATCTACGGCGCCAGCCGCGGTGGCGGATTTATTATAATAAGGTCTAGGAAGGAGGCAATTGTTATAAAGGGCCCATTGAAAAAATTAAGACTAAAATATAAAAATTCGGTTGTGAATGACGATACGGATAGATAATACTATATATATATTATACATATATTTAGAAATCACTGACTATCTAAGTTGGTACGAACATCAGTTATAAAAACTCACATCATATTTTGATTTCACATTATTTATTATTTTTCATCGAAAAATTCATACCATTAAAAAACCGATTGAAAAATTTGTTTTAAGTCGCTATTTTTATATGCATACGAATGAGAAGCAAGGAAAACATTAAATTACAGTATGACCATGTGTAAAAAAATACGTCGATAAAAATATTTTATTCTATTCCCGACCCTGTTTATACCTATTAATTATTTGTTATCAGGATCAGCTCGCAGCCAGTTATATTGTAGATACTATATTTTAAAATTATAAAAATACTAAACTAGTCAATGACCGTGAGAATACTGCACTAACATAATTAATTATTATAAAAAGATAATTAATATCATGTAGTTTAAACTTAAAATTGATGAATTAATAACAAACTCCGTTGGAATTAGTTAAGAGAATCATATTGAAGCAAATTTAAAATATCTTCAATAGGTTATTAAATAATATTAAACACAATAAAGAAATAAATTGTCGTAAATATTAATATGCGTTATATGTTAAACAAATAGATAATAATTGATAAAAGTCAGTCCAACTTCAAAATGAGCGGATGAATTATTTTACTCCCTCGTACCTCTATAATGGTATACCTACACACACTGTAATTCGTTGTATTGATTGCTTCATATTGCTATGCATACGAGTAAATTATGTAAAGGCATCTGTATATACTCTATGGTTTTTACACAACTCATCTCTATTACTGATGTCATACATTTTTTTGCACCTGGATAGTAGCCTTATAATACAATAATACAATTCAATAGATGAACATAATTACCTATATATTGTAAAATAAAACAAATTGTTCATCTAACGTCAGGTGAACCTATCAATCCGAATTCGCAATTTTTTTTTTTTTTCATAAATACCTAATAAACGAACTTATTTGTGTATTTAAGTGCACGTAACATGTTAAAAGTTAAGATACGCGTAATCCAAGAGACTATCAGAATGTAAGTATAATAGTATCATAATAATAATTAGTATTAGGTACCTATACCTATACTGCAGTTGAAACGAATAGGTATGTAGGGTATTTGAATTGGATTTTGATTTTGAGTTTACCAAATAGGCGATGATAAATAGTGACGCACAAAGCAGGACCAAGACCAAGACTGTGGCAGTCTTGGTCGTGTTGACTCAATCTTGGTCTTGGTCTTGGTCTTGTTGATTTAGTAGAAGTGAGTCTTGGTCTTTTTGAAAGATACTTGGTCTTGGTCTTGGTCTTGCAAAATTCTTGCATCCTTGATTTTTTTTTTTTACCAAAGTTATAAATAAGAATAAATAATTTATTTATACTTACACAAGGGGGATACAGGGAGCAATGGGGGTAATTCCCCCCTACGTTCACAAAAAATAATTAGGTAGGTACCTATGTAGTTGACTGTTTTGGTTAACACCGAACTTTCAAGAAATAGTAAAATATCTGTTTACCCATACATATTCGATAAACGATAATCATTTCCAAAAATATTACAATAGGATATTGATGATTGCATTACGAGAAATCTGTAGATTTGGCGTGGAATTATAAATAATGTATACCAAGAAAAAAGATGTAATAAATAACGTATTTAATTCATTAATTTTTATTTTATTTAAAAGCAAAAACTTGCAAAGGTCTTGCAGTCAAGTCTTGGTCTTGGTCTCGGTCTTGCATTTTTGCAAGACCAAGACCAAGACTGCAAGACCAAGACCAAATTTGCCCATCACTAATGATAAATGACACCGATATTTTGTATTCTATTATATCTATATACGTACCTATTATTATTACAAACGAAAAAAAAAAAAATTACTAACATAATTTTCCGTTTCATTGTTTTGACGTTGTCACTGATACGGGCACTATAGCTATTAATAATTGTTATGCATTTGATGCGACGGACATAACGTAAAAAGTATGTGCATATTACGATATAGATACACACGACGTTATTATAATATATATTACGGAGCATACTCTATTACATGGTACACGCCCATGGCGTTTGGTCCGTATACGCGGTAATTTTGTCACGAAATTTAACGTTTACTAATATTATTTTGGTATTAATTTTTGGCGTGGGATGTAATTATTATGTGTGCACGACATATTGAATTTATTATAATTAAACCCCATATTATGTACCAGGTACCTGCAGTTGCGTATTATGTATAATAATGGGTACGGAGGTTGAGTAAATCTTGTCCAATACCACACGATCTGTTTTTCTAAACTTTTTTTTATCGCACGACGAAGGCCCGGATTTGAATGATTTTTGCGTTTTTTTCACTCTTCCAATGTCTTTAGACGATGCTTCCCCAGACACAACGTGATGCACATCTAAATAAGTGCCTGACCGATTTGTATTTTGTACTTTTTTTTCACTTAACTTTATTCTTGGCGACTTTCCGTGTAGCGTCAAGTAATTTGTCTGCAATTTAAGGGACTTGCCTAAAAATATCGTAAAAATACATTGTATTTATTTATTTTCCACTATAAGTAAGAAACAAACAAGTTTGTATTTTATTTTATTCATTAACGACGTATGAAGAATTTTGGAATTCGAAATTCGTACATAAATTCAATAGCACAAAAATAAACACTGATTGTCACCACTATAATCAAATGTCATAAATTTTGCAATTGTATTACACCTTATCTAAATTGACATTATGGATTTGTCCTCGATGTCGTTCGTCACAAATTTGTATAGGACATGTTTTGCGTTTTTAGAACATAAATTCGTTTTTGATAGGTTATTAAAGCATTAAAATACAGACAATATTTTATATCTGGAGCTCGAGATTTGATGTACTTGCGTTGTTTGTTTCTTTTTTTTTTTTTGCAGTTTATTGGATTTATTTCCAAGTATATATAATTATATTACCTACATAAATAAAATAAATAATACTTAGTTTACGATTAATGAAAAATATTGTAACGTGTACACCAGAACTTTTAAATCGAAAATGAACATTTTTATTTGAGATTTCAAATTTGATTTTGTATCATATAAAAATAAAAAATAAATTATATTTTTAAAGTTTAAAACTAACACAATGTTTTAACTAGGTACTATAAACATTACTACATACAAATTTAGAACTAATGGTTTTATTATTTTGAGCTATTTAAAGAAGTTATAGATTTAGAGATTTAATGTCATAAAATTGGTAATTTTAGGTTTTAATACTTAAAAATGTATTACAAGGTTAATCGTACATTACTTTTAGTATATACCAATTTGTATATAGTTTGTTCTTACACTGAATTAGTATGTACCTATACTGAATACTTTATAATATTGATAGTTAAAACTAATAATTATGGTATATTTCAGGGAGCACCGATCAGAATCGTTCTAAGAAAATAAATGATTTATCATTTATTTTAATTTCAATACATCCACCAAGAGTATCTTGTCTGACGATTAATATGCATTTACCCACTACTGATTAGCTTTTAGGTATTTTGAGTGTATAATTTTTTTTTTTTTTGCTTTTTATATGCATAATTGCATGCATATTTAGTGCATTTTTAAAGCATTAAGTTCCGATTTAAAATTACTTGTATAACTTATATGTAATATAATATATTACTGATGTAAAACTACACATGAAACAAACGTACCTAATACACTATTGAGGTAAATCACAAGTACAATATAAGCTAACAGTAGCGTATTTTTGACAATTTTCCTGGGGGTGTCTAAGATATTATGAAGGTCCTTCATAATTCGAAATTACCTATCCCACTCTAGAGTTTTTCGATAACTTTTACAAATACATTTAACTCAAAGGTAAAATTTACCTTCTTTCAAATGACTCTGCTAATAGGAACTTCACGATTAATGTTAACATTTAAAACTCAAAAATAACTATAAATATATTAAGTATTTAGTAGGTAAACAAAATAAAATTTATTACAAAAATGATCAAAATTACGAACTTTTTTGGTAATATTTCAATATTAAAATTAACAAATCGTCTTTTTATTTTCTAATATTTTATTGAAGAACAATTGAATATATGCAAAATAATGTTATTAGAACTTTAATAATTATAAATCTTGATCCTAAAAACATAATAATAGGTAGTTATTAATTAACAATAGTTAAATGCAAAAATATTTAAATAAAATATATTTTATAGGTATTAAGGGAAAATATTCATTAACTATTAGAATAATATTATTTTATCAAAAATTTTTAAGTACTCATAATTTTATTATTCCTTAAAAAACAGTAAAAATTTATATTTTTCTTAATAAAAAGTTTGTATAAAAATGGATTTAACACAATATAATAAATAACAATATGAGTAGGTATGTTAATTGTATCATACCACTTTCTTACATACCTATACCTAAAATGAATCTTAGAAGAAACTCTTTTCTTAGATACTAAGCCGTTTTATCATTAAAAATGTATCGTTCCAAATTATTGATCAAGACATTTTAACGTTCTTAACATTTTAAGGTAAGTAAATTTTAATCAAATATTTTTAACCAACGTGTCAACGTTATAAACAACTGTAGATAAATTTGAAAACTCTTAAAATGTCCTATATAATTCTGTTTCTAATTATATCTAAAGTCACCCATTAAAAAAATGTAGACAAATTCTTGATCTATAATTTTACAAATTTGGAAAACTGATACTTTTAAATCGGTTGAGGGGGGATGTGCAGACATGGAAAATACTTCCCCAAATTATGCCACTGTAAGCTAATTATTTTTTCAAAATATACCTACGATATACAATTTTGATCCGTTATATTTGAATCCAAAGAGTTCGTGTTTTGATAAAAAAAAATTAACTGGATCTCGTAAATGGAATGATGAACGTAATAATACAGAAAAATTAGGCACAGGACCAAAAATGAAAAAAATACATATGTGTTTGTTATTTCTTAATATTCTCAGTTATAATGAATAAAAAAAATACATTAACAAACTGAACACGCACACAGATATAATGATAAATTATTTCTATGAACTATTGTAAATTAAAATTCTAATTCTATTGCAGTTTTATCTAAAAAATCAAAATAAAAAATAACTTAGCAACTTTTTTATTTACCTATACTAATATTTCTAATTTAATAAAAAAATTATTTTTGCATATATTTCTACTGAATTTAGAGATGAATTTGATGTGGAAATATTTGGATTGTGTATTATACCGAGTCTAAATATATTATTGGACTGACCCCAAACATAATTGCACAAATTGTTTATTTATTTGTTGTTTTTTTTTTTAAACTATGGTTTCAATATAGGTACTTATATTTTATTTAATCGCTAAGCGGAAAAGGCTTAAAATATTACTGTTACACACTTCCACAACGTCTAGTGAAAAACAAATAAATAAACATATAGTTTAAAAATATGAATTTAAGTGAATTCAAACCCCATTCGGAATACTTCAACGAAGTACGGAATATTTAAGGTATTTTTTATTTTATTATTTTTTTTTTTTAAAGACATTTTTATACGTATCTAGTGATTTCCCGGCGATTGGATTTTTTTTTCGTACATAAAATTCTGTAAGACGGCGAATATCTCGTTTTGTCCCAAAACGAATAACTGAGAGAGTTTCAATCGAAAGAGAAACGTTTCGTGATTGGAATCATTTTCCGGCATCGGGCTTCTTGATTTCGATCAAATGTCCCCTAAACGTCAAAGGTGCCTTTTTTCCTTTTTCAACCTATTCAACATCTGTTTTGTCCTTTTCAATGGAATACGAGTCCGATCAGTTTAGTGTTTCATTCAATACCTCTCTCTATCTCTCTCACTCACTCTCTCTCTCTCTCTCTATATATATATATATATACCACTACCATGGTATCTATGTTAACTGATCGACATACCATACTATATACAATGCTATAAGCTATGGTGGAGCTACGTTTCTGTTATTATATTATCCATAAACGAGAAACGAAATGGTACTTCCCTGTTATCCGGAGCAAAAAAGACCCTTTTGATTAGAATTCATACACATAACTAACCCTGTACATTACACGGAATGGCACGGGACCACCGTTGTCGATAATCATCAGATACCGCCTCCGATAATATGACACATTATCGTTAAAAAGAAACCAATCGAAAAAAATAACAATTACTTTTAGGACGTTTCAGGATTGAATTGGAAAAAAATCGATTTGTACTCTAAATCAATATCCAGGTGATGATAAATACCTCGAGTCCACATGTTGTAATGTATTACAATAATAATAATAATAATAATAATAATAATAATGTTTTTATCACAAGTTTAGACACAGAAGTGCATATATTTATATAAGTTCTAAGATTATTTGAGTCATACAGAACCGCTGAACATGTCTCTAGAATACGGCTATCACATATTTAGTTAATACTTCATAAAAATATAATTAATATTTAATCAAAAGGTCATAATATTTACTAAAGTTAATATACATTTAAGATTACAAAGAATGTTACAGTACTTGCATTGTGCATATTATATTATATATGATTGATTTTATTGTATGTTTTATAAATTATAGCCATTATTTAAATTTTCATAGTACAAATTAAATATATTTTTGCGGTAAATTTTAAATGATGAATTAACGTCCCGCTTTATTGACTAAAAGTATACAATTTTATAAAAGCAATTATCCATTTATTAGTACCTAGTTATAATATTACACAAAATTATGTAGGTATGTAAATAATTACATTTTGTCTATGTCATTACCACGGATAATGAAATGTTATAAATGCATCGTTTATGAAATCATTATAATTAGCAATTATTTTCATATAAATATTCAAATTTCAAATTAGTAATTAAAATAGGTACACAACAACATTTAAAATTAACTTTATGTTTGTATAATTTATTCTACTTTATAAGAGACTATGATACATTAAAATTTGAACGTAATAACAAAATATAAATATAATACTATTTTTAAAATTATTATAATATTATTCAAATTATCATAATATCAAATATGAATTAATTTATGAAGTAATGTATTAAGATTGTATTATTTATGTCCATAAAATTTTGTATTTTATTATGATGAAGACTTAAAATTGTATCACAAGGTAAATTGTTAGTACTAACCATATTTTAATTATTGTATTTTAATAACATTTCAACGATTTTGACAACATCATTATATTTTGACAATTATTTAAATTTTTTAAAACTATACGAAGATGATATAGTGAACCCAATATAGTTTGGAAATCTTAAAACTGATCGGTGTTTTCAAATATTGTACAATAAATAATAATAATATAACCTAACCTAACATTGCATGCTTGTGTCGAGATGAACGACGTTAAACGAGTGTTTCCAGTTTAGTATACTGTTATTATGTGAATGTAGGTTCCTATCTATTTTTTAGTATCTTTACACTATATTTAGTTTTCATACAAACATTATGATATTTAATATTTAACTATAAATAAATACCATAAGTTATAAAAATTAATCTTACAACCAAAGATTGGCAAATCTGTAAATACAATTTGGCTAGATTTCAATAATTTTTAATAACTGCAATGCAGATATTTAATATTTGATACATTCATCGTAATATTTTGTTTAGAAACCGATAGTTAATAATGAAGATTAATTTATTGATATTTCAAAAAATGTACTGTGTAGGGCTCTATACTAATCCATCAATGTGATCATCGAAATATTAGAGAACTATCTTAATAAGACTTTTGATAAACATTATACCTATCTATATGTACTGACATTGATAATGTGTGAAGTGGAGCTTTTCGTAGATAATTAAATACAATAAAATTAATACCCGAAGAAATTTATTTACTTTATATATAATAAATAAATGTATATAACAAAATACCTATTATAAACACGGTAAATTATTAAATAACAACTGAGCAAATCGAAAAACAATAATATTTTAAAAAATTTTTGAATATCATGCACTTGTTTATAGTTTTAGATTTTTAACGTAGCTAAGAATATCGATTGGTATAATTACAATGATAATTAATATATATATATTTTTTTTTTTGAATACATTAAATAGAGTAAATTCGAGTACCTATTCAAAAAGGACTTTTTGAAAAAAAATCTTTTTTTTAATTGAAATTTAATTTTAGATGGTACTTTCTAGAAGTCGTTTTTTATAGTTCAAGTCTTTTTTTATGAAAATATTTATAAATGAAAAAATAAGAAAAAAAGTTATTTTGATTTCAATTTATTACTAAAATATTTGACTACATGGTGACGTCATGAAATATTATATATTAGTTATGGTTATGTATATAATTACTCCGAGCTCCACTCAAAATTGATGTATAGAATGCATTGATTTAACCTACCGGAGTATCCTAACCGACAAACGAAATGCTTCCATAAGATTTTCACTAGATATAGTATTAAATATGTTAAAAACTAACAATATAGGTAATGTCTGATAAATTATTAAAAAAATAAATGCATTGTAGTCATATGAAATACTTAGATACCTATTGTTCTAATTTCTTAATTATTTTATTGTGGTAGTACGTATACTAATAGATATTTTATTTTTACCAATTAAACACGTTCAATTGACGCATTTTTGGCTATCAGGTGATTGTAAAATCATGCGAATAAAAAATAAGAATTTATTTTTTAATTTTAATTTTGTTCAAGTTATAACTCTTTGTTCGTAAAACAATTATATATATATATACCCGATGGTATCAATTTTCTGATTCACCAGTAAACAGTGGTTTAATTGGTATGCAGGGGAGGGGGTACATGGGGACGGAATGAGTATCTCATACATTTTTTCAAACATTTGAACTCTATTTTGTACCTCTACTAATTTATTATTATTATTTTTTTTTTTTAAGTAGCGCATGGAACGACATTTCATTTTTTATATTTTAATTAAAAAAAAAATATTTCACTCGTCTATACGTAATGGAAAACTAAATATAGATGGTATTTGTTTAGGTCTGTCACTGTTGATGTCAAAAATATTTATTTGACATATTAAAATATTATTTGTAATAACTTGCATGTTGTAACCATTATAACTTTGTATATAACTAACCTTAAATGCCACTATATAATTCTCTATGACAGTAGGTACCAACGTGATTGTACTGCCATAGGATAAGTACTTTTTTTGTGGTTAAAAATTATTAAAAATAATATTGCATGATTCTAGTTCGATTTTCAGAAATCCAAAATTCGAATTTTCAAAATGTTACGAAATTCTATGGGTTTTCAGTTATACCACTGCTTTATATGGTGAAAATGTAAACTATGAAGTTATCGAGCAATTATATTCAGTTTTGTAAGCATTAGTCTATATTGTATTTAAGAATAGAAATATGGTGTAATAATATTATATACATCCTGAAGATTTAGAAATATAAGCTGAAGATATTTTTTATATTGAATAATTAACGAACACTATTTTCGATGTGTCTACAAAATATTTTTATGAAGAAATAGTTTTAGAATATTAATATTTTCTAAACGAGTCAATTCGAATAAAAACAAATAAATATAATGTACATTATTATATAGTATGTGTGTAGGCATTAGGTATTATAGATATACCTATATTCCTATCTATAATTTATGAGTTAAAAAATAAATCAAATATCACACCTACGTATATATGTATAATAATCAGCTGCAGTGATTTATTATATTTTCTTTCGTTTTCAAACTTATCAATAAAAGCTTTAATGGTATAATTTCGATAACTCTATATTATCATATGAAAATTACGTTATCGATACCTACGTGATTTTGACCACGTTTTTGTAAATACTTATAATTTATAAAAACGAAGCGAAAATCAGAAGTAGAGTTACAGTATACTATCAGCGAATAGTGTCCCATATATACCTGATAATATTATAATTTCAACAAAAAAAAAAAAAAATGGAAAATAAAACTAGAGCATGTACATTATAATTAGAGTCCGGATTTGTATGCACTAAAAAAGGCCAAAATAGTATGCATTTATGCATCAAAAAACTTCAAAATATGCACTTGATATGCTCCTATTTTTTTTTAATAATATGCAAAAATATGCTCTTATA
>JAIPRL010004379.1:0-38187 GCA_025469235.1 Pemphigus obesinymphae | reverse complement strand
TTGATAAGACGGAGTTCAGCCCCCCACGATTTTTATATAAAAAAAAAATTAGTATTTTTTATATACATCCACAAAATATTAATTTTATTTTTAACAAATTAATTAAGATAGATAAATGTTTTTTTTAAATTTATGTTGTTATCATTTACACGGTATCAAGTTAATCTAAACATTTTTTCGGATAACCATAGAGTTTTAGTTGACCGGGGATCTAGGTGGCCGTCACCGTTTACCAAGACCGTTAACCTTTTATCATATTTTGTTATCACATTCAAACTGTGTATAAAGATTCAAAATACAAAATCCTAAATTTAAATTTTTTAATAAACATATATAATATATTTTATTGGAAATAAAATGAAAAAATTAAATTCTTAACTTTAGTATTTTAGTGTTAAAACTACAAATATCGTTGATAATAATATATGTAATGACGACGTTGAAGATAAAGATATAAATCTTAATAACAAGGTAAATAATAAATTATGAATCTGATTTTGATGGTGATAAATTGAAATTACACAAGGATATGTTTTTGGATGTAGCAAAATCAAGGAAGGTCCAATTAAAAATTTTGAAGATATCTTGAAGCTAATGAAAAATGATGATGCACTACGTCAAATGTTACCGGAGTTCAAAAAAATATTATGCACCTATAATGTTAGTTATACCAGTACCGTCATATACATCTGAAAGATCTTTTTCTGCACTTCGCAGACTTAAGGCATACATAAGGTCTATAATGGGCCAAATACGTTTAAATGATATTTCCATTCTTCATGTTCACCGCGATGAAGAAATACATGTAGAAATTGTTGCAAACCAATTTATTAACAATTCCAAAGTGCGGAAAAATATATTTTCTTTATAAAATATATACATTTAAAAAATAAATTTACGTTTTTCAAATTTTTGTCTTGTGATTTTGCATGATATTAATATTATTAAAAATCAAAATGTTATAACATACAAAACAACAAATAACTATATTTTAGTACTTAATTATTTAACGAACAATTTAAGGAAAATAAAAATAAGAAATATATGGTAAGAGTTAGGTAAAACAATACATGAGTTTATAAATAGTGAGCCCACCATGAAATTTTCAAAATCTGGAGCCTATACATAATACAGTACCTAGGTATAAGAATATATTTTACTCTTACATACAATTTAATACGCCTGTATATATATAAACAAATAGTTATATGTGATTACAGTGTAGGTTATTTTTTACTAACATATATTATTGCAAGAAAATCTTAATAATTTATTTAGTTGATAGAGAACATTTAATTAGTATTTTACCAAAGATAACTAAAAATGAAATTTTGTATATTTGTTTAATATTAATGTTGTATATTTTGTATTAGTAAATTGAAATTTTAATCACATTTAAGATCAATAATAAATATTCAAAAAGCATCTAGCAAAACACAAGTAATGTTCTGCTTTTTATTAAATTTGATAATTATATATCGATGATTTACAAGCATTCTGAAAGCCAACATTTATAAATTACGAATATATTTTTTCTTGAAAAATCAGGATTCCACAAAAACTAATAAAAATGATGTACTGTAAATTAAAACTTTTTCAATGCTTATGTATTTAATTTTAAATTTTCTTAACAATGTATACCCATAAAATCTTTTATAGCATACAAAATATATACACGAATTTAAGACTTAAGAAAGTTACACATCCATTAAATCCATAATGATATTTACAGTACGACTAAAATATAATTTCGTAGAAAACTTATACAAAATTTTAATAAATAAAAATTATGATATATAATATCATGTGTAATGTATAATATAATCAATGGTATTAAATAATACCTGTTTAAAAGTTGTATTATTTAATAGTTATTAAGATACTAGTAAACAAATTACAATAACAATTTGAATATTTTTTGAAAACTGTAAAAATACATAATCTTATACATTACACCTAAGTAATATTTTAAGTCTGGGAAAAATTCCGTACAACGGCTGTGATTTTAGCACAGATTATCTAAAACCAGATGCTGCAACACTTTCGATAATCTTAAAAACGTAAATGAATTATTGTCTTAAAATTCAAAGAAGTGTGACTGGGAAGTAAAAACAATGTATTAATTTTTTATTCCATTATATGAATCGCACTTATTGTTATTAAAGGTTTATTGTGATAAATGTTGTAGATACAAAATGTGTTTCAATTTTCAGCTGCAGTGAATTATTGAATCAAAATTCTGATTCGATAAATCGATATGTTAACATACAATTTAGAAATATTTTATTATACCTACCCTGAGTTTAGTTATATATAAAATTGTACTTTATGGTTTTAGGGAATATAAATTAATAATAACAATTATAATAATAATAATAGCCCTAATAATTAAATAATAATAATAATAATTTGTACAAATCACAAAGTAATGTAAGTATACTACCCTGAGTGAACCTATAGGATGTATGTATCTAAATTAGCATAAGTTTTTTTCGCTATCGAGCACAAAAACTGCGTTCCGCCAACATATATGTAGTTTATAAATAATGTAACGTTTAATCAACAACATTTTCGTTGATCTGATCTCATATAAATATCATAGGACTCGTTAAAAGCATTTTTCCTCGGATGTTGTATAAGTTTAACAACAATAATGATTGTTTTCTACGAGCACGTAGGAGGAGGCTTCGGCATCTAAACAAAACCATTTATAACTGCAACCCGTAATAAATTATTATAAAAAAAAAAAATGATATAAATATATTGGCCAATGTTATACGTATTTCACGCATACGATAAACATTTGTTTGTTTTTTTTAATTCTATATTTTTTTTTTTTTTTTTGTGATTATTTATTCATTTTGTGATTAGCGATAGGTAACCGCACAACTATATTCTGTTCCTGTAATTTGTTACGGTTTTTACACGCTCGCGGTACTACGCCACATGGGAATAAGGATTACCAATGTTTTTAGTTTGTTTTTTTGTTTATTTATACATATAATATATACATAAACCTACTTTTTTTTACGTTAAGCTGAAAAAAAAAATACGTTCGTTTTAATCTCATGTGACTATATAATATACAAAAACGTTAATAACAAATGTGTGAACGGCGATGACCTAAAAATCGGAAAAGTTATCACTTCGGTGTCATAATGCATACTCGATAATCCCTTTTTATGAGTCATAATTTGCGGCCTGTGCATACTTTTTTCGCATTTATTTTTATTTTTATTTTTCCATGACCCCTAAATATTTGTAGTGTTTTTTTTTTTTTTACGATAATGTGTATTATTATACACACAGGTTATTAGTGTATAATAATGTAATAACGCCGTTACGGTTATCTGAACGTAGACCTACTAACGGCGCGGTGGCGGACGCAAGAAAATTACGTCTCTATATACGTGTAATACACATTGTATGCGTGATGTATAAGTATTCTGTCTTAATATATATATAATGTGTTCGCATTTTGTTTTATTGTCAACAACAAATATTCACCACACCTAAGACCACACCAAACGACGTCAATGTTTCCTTTCCCCTGAAAATCACACAAATATACGTTAAAAATAACTAAACAAACACCACTGCACCGCGAAGTACATAATATTATATTAAGACGAAATAAAACAATGTATTTCGATTCGTTAGATTATTATTAGTCAAAAGTGCCCCTACACTTTTCTTATTGCTGTTGAATTTTCAAAAACTGAATGTACAACATTATCCTACGTCATCATCACATATGGTAGGGAGAACAAACGGGATAAATGGCCCTTGGTACCCAATCATTGATTTCCTCCAACAAATAATTGAATTTTTAATGGAAAATAAGTAATTAATTACTAACAAATAATTTAATTTATAATATTATAGGTATTATTAGTTCTTTTGTTTAATTTTTGAATGCCCATCTAAAAAGCATTTTGACTCACCGGAACAGTTCAACATTTAGAACAGTTTTGAAAAATGGGTCGATGTTATACGTATAAAAAAATCTTTGTAGAGAGATCACACATATCTTGAAAATTAAATTAAATGTATGTGTACCTACAGACTACGGTGAAATGAGAAAAATTCAATAAAACTTCTGGTCATACGGTTGTAGGACGGAACAAATTCTTATAGAAATTCAACAAGTGCATTGTAAAATGCTGAATGACCAAACTCAGAATGTGATATTAAGATAATTAATCAAACAAAATAATTTATTTACTAAGTCTAATCCAAATAAATGTTCAATATTATATAGATGTCGTTACTTTTAATTCAATTTATATTTTAATTGAATTGGTGTTTCGATAAAGTGCTCCGATACGAATTTCGCAGTTTTTAAAACTAATTCGTTAAATATTACGTTAATTCTTTAACTACAACCGATATTAATATGATACAATACGCTTTGGACATGCAAACGTTGAATTACATAAATACCAAAAAAAAAACATTAAACCCATCGATTTTAGGGACTAAGCTAATCTGCGTTAGTTATTATTAGTGGGGGGGGGTGTCAGTTTACAGTAATAACATTAAAAAAAGGACGTGGCGTTTACACATGGACACTCACCCCACTATGTATGATTGAGCATATTCAATATGACCGCTGGGTCGAGAGACTATCTAGTCCACATATAATACGGTGTTTGCACTGCACTAATATTATAATTTTATTATATAATATAAACATGTATTTTTCAGCCCCAACCGGATACCGATTTGAATCGTGTTGCCAAACAAACCAAAACGTGTCATATTTTTTTTAACTTTATTACCGAGGGTTTGGTGTAAAACATACGGACCACCGTTGACCCAACAACCTGCCTGCCCCGCGCATACAACGTGTATATATATATATATATTATATATACACTATAATGCTATATTTTGGAGACGCCCCTTTGAGTAATCAACTAGAAAGGCTATTTTAAATCCTCGATTTAGGAAATAGTGGTATGCGCTAACAATTACAAATCGATAAACATAACAATCGCAGTAAACGTACCAAATTCTACATACATGGTGAATATTTTATTCAAACTTGGTTAAGTAATAAGTTTAAAATGTATATTATAAAGATAATACATATATATATATATATATACATACGTATTTTCACTAAACATCAATAGTTTTAATAGCGATCAAACACTTTTAATATTCATTTAAAATAACCATTAAACTTTTTGTACGTGGATAGTACAGGATAATAGTGTAAGTATTGTATTTGTTTTTTTTTCTTTCAAGAAATACTATTTTTTTTATCCCTGTAGCATTTTACCCAATAAATATAATTTGGAATTCGGGGTGATTGATGATCGATCAACCGTCGACTACACGCGTACAGCATATTTCCATTTTAATGCTCGAATTGATTAATATAGGTACTAGAAACTTGCACTATTATAGACTTGGTGATAAATTTATATGCAAAATATATGCACTCTAAAATTCTTACCCTATGGTAAAAATAAATATATGTGTATGTATTTATGCGTATACAAAAGTACGAGTAGTTTTAGAAAGTATTACAGACACGAAAGGCTTAAATAATAAATAAATTACAATTCTAGACAGTTTGATGTTATAATAGATAAGACTTTTTTTATTCAAATACATATTGTATACTCGTATGATAAGTAATTTATATCAATTAAAAACTGGATATCTAATTATATGATAATGCAATGTGTACCATATGTTTGTCAGTTAATAGTTGCGCTTGAATGGACATGACATTGTTTTCGTGTATGACTATAGGTGCCCGTTCAAATTAGAGTATTTACAAAAGTAGGTAGCTATATAGATTAAGCTTACAATGTCGTGTGTATATTAATATATAATTTGTACACCGAATTTATACGAAAAACTACTACTTCTCATTCAATTTCAATTATCTTAATACAGAAGACAGAAAACACGATTTATTTAAAAAAAATAATAATAAATGGTTATAAATTTTAAATGCAATAATACATAATTATATACTAATAATTAATTAATTTGGCTATTTATGAAACGGTTCATTAAATATTGATGATTCCTGTTTTTAGCTATATAGAATATAGGTAGATAGGTAGGTATAATTATTATAGATTAAAAATTAATTTATGCTACGTGTATAATTAACGCCCACCGTTTACGTTGGTTTTTAAAGAGATACATGAATATCCATAATATATTTCGTTAAAAGAATCAGTTATTATTAATATTTAAGTTGAATAACAGGTGCTTCAGGGGTCAATATGTAGTCCCCCAAAATGTATTTGTAATGTAATTAATTCTAAATGCATAAACGCGGGAACTATTTATATTATTAATATTTTAATCACAGAACATGCCGACATTAATGATTAAACGCAATACTAGGTAGTAAATATTATATTATCGTTTATACTTCATACTATATATTACTATAATTAACTATAGATATAGCAAAGAACATATCTATAAATTCATATAATGTGATAATATGTAAAAACATATTCTTTAACCGAATAAGTATTTACGATTGTGTATGACAATAATTTTAACTTATATTAATTGTTTAAATATTATACATATATGTAATGTTAATAGAATAATAAATTGGTAAGCAGACAAAAAATATAAAAATACATTATTATTATATTATTGAGCTAATTATAGTATACATTTATTATCTGTATACTATACTATTTATTTTTATATAGGTATAGATACACATATATGTTATATAATTTAGTATTTACTATTTTAGAATATAGTCCATTAAATATGTAAGTTTAAATGAAAAAAATTTAATAGATACTTAAATACAGCTGGTATAGGTATAAGATATAATTAAGATTGCATATTAATAAAAAAGTGAAAAACGAAATCGTAACTATAATTATAAAAAAGCTGAAACAAAATCACATATATTTGTACACTAAAATCATTGAAGAAAAATCAATACGTACTTGTAAATTTGGTAATAAAATAATTTAAAAGTAACTACAAATACCTAATTAAATTCCAGGAGATTGAAATATACATGTAAAAATGTAAATATAAAAAAATTATAAAAAAGATTCATTATTTACGGAAAAAAAGTATAACAAACATATTATATAAATGACCTATTAGTAAACATTTTTATAGAATACAATTTATAAACAATTATTGTATGAACCAGTTAGTCATTTATTATTAGCTATTAGAAAATGTTTTGTGTTTAATGTATCTTTTATATATATTAAAAATGGACAACTATTTCATTATTATCAAAAAAAGGGTGGAAGGTATAACAGTTTAACGTTTCACTAAGATATAATTTAGTACGAAATATTTATGAAATAATATTTATAAAATACTTAATATCTATACAGTAACAACTATTATAGTGTTACGTGGATCGTAAGTATAAAATCTTGTCTATCCTCTAATCTTTTCTGATCTTGCTATTCTCTGTATAGCAGAGAAAGATAATTACCGTTCTTGGGGGACTTTTTCGTTGATGAGGGCAAGAAAGTTTTATAAATATAATAAACGAGACAGTAATTTGTACCAGCTATTTGAACATGTAATTTTATCTTACCGATACTGATTTACATACACAGTCCTAAAATTAATATCACAAACACTGTGTTACAACATTCGCGATCTAAAACTAAACTAAGGTCCATATTAGTTAGTACACCGTAAAAAGTATAAATTTAACATTTTGCATCTAATAATAATTAATATGATAGAACTCCGCTGTTAATACACAATAAATATAATATTATGATGACACAAACATAATATAATATTAATAATTATGTAATAATGATACTTCGCACCATTATACTAGTTAATAGAGAAATGAAAAAATGATCAATATAAAACAATAAAATATACAATAAAGCCTTGCATAATCCAGTTTAGGTAGGTATGATAATTTACCAATTTTTAACTATAAAAAATTATATATTACCAATATTGACCAATTTTAAGTTAAAATTAAAAACTGAGAGTACAAGCCAAGGTATCCCAACAATGTCATATACAATACCATGTGTATTGAAAGGCCCAAGTTAGATCAAATGATTACATTATGATTAAATTTTAAAAAAAAATCGTTAAGTTTATATTATAAATATTACAATAAAAGTAAAAAAATTTAAAATTATAAGATAAAATTGTGAAAGCTAAAATATAAATTCGATAATACTGAATATAATTTTTAAAAACAACATTAGGAACCTATTTTAATAAAAACGTAAGCACTATACATATTATTAGGTATAAGCCAGATTGTATCAATCTGTATTATTTGACATCGTTCCACGATTATTTTTACGTGGAATTGTGAATGGTTTTTTTTTTTTTTTTTTTTTTTGTGTATTTTAAAAATAACTTTATTTTGTGTGCCATTAAATCATACAAAATTGTTAAATAATGATGTAGATAGCATATATATATATAAACTGTAACAGAAAATAAAAATAATGAATATCATCATCGATGTCATTAAAAAACCAGGAGCATTGTTCACCTTACTTGAAAATAAAAATATATAAAAAATTAAATAAAACTGTATTGTTGTCTAACGTCATTGCCTTTTGGGTACACCAGATATATATAATGTTTAGGACTATTATTTTGTTAAGACGTACAAAATAAACAAAATATCAAAATTCAAAAGTTTTAATTCGAAAATTGAAATATCCCCTCTCTATATTCTCCGCCCTATAAGTAACTCCGACAAACTCTTGAAAAGGAGTTATACGTGGGCACGTGTCTATACAATAATGCAGTAGAGATGTAACTTTAAAGTTTGTATTTTTTTATGGGAGTTTATAAAAAAAATAAATCACTTAACTCAGGGAAATTCGAGTAACATTGAATGTTTTTATAAAATTAATATTTTAAACTTACTAAAAACTAAGAATATTCATTATTTTCTAGTTAAAGTTTTCAATAGTTTAAGCATAAACGTCACTTATTATAAAATGATGTGCCAATAAACATATTATTGAATTGTATAGTACGTATTTCAAAATCATAATACAAATTATAAAATAATATAATAAATATAATACTATCATAATAGCAATAAACCAAAAAGTATAGGCACTATTTTCCTACTGTTTTTAATAACTGCCTGTGTTGGGTAAATAGACAAATAGGCAATAAAAATGATCACTAGGCCAATGAAAAATATAATATTTAAAACTTTATAGGTATGTATTTTAAAATAAAATTTAATCAGTAATATCAATCAATCGTTTATAATGTTTATACAACTTCGACTGAAATATGAATTTTACTTAAATATTTAAAAGTTGAGGAATATATTTCTAATATCTTTATGTGTGTAGCAAATAGTAAAATAATTGTGTTGAAACTTTTATTTTTGACTATTTACCTATAGCTGGCATTTGACTAATTACCTGATTTGACTATATATTTCTACGACATATACATATATAATCCCGTTAAAGTCGATTTTCGAGTTTTTCTAACTGGGATAATGAAAAAACCCATTGATGTTTTTGGGGTTTTGGCTTTTCCTAAGCTATTCCTACCGTGAAAATGGGCGACACACTGTTGGTGGCGGTGTGCGTTTATAAAAACTCGGAATAAACCAAGCGAACACGGCTGATTGCCAAACACGTCGAATACCTTTAGCATCGTTGGCTTTATCGCGCGCGGCTCTCATGCCGTCGCCTTTCACACCTGGACGAGCGCAAGCAGCTGCCGCCCATGTTGTTATCGGCCACGCGGTCCTCCTCATCCTAGATTTCACCCTCTATCACTATATGTACCACCGAATCGTAAATTAATCCAATTCGGATAAGGCAGTTACGTATTCGAACGTCGTCATTATAGTATAATATTATATACTATATGTATTACGTAATGCCGGATGGTTTCCGGTTTGCGGAGTATGTACATCGATTGGTATTTATTACAAATTAAAAACCAAACATACTTGGCATTTCTTTTTTTTTTAATTCAAATATTGACTGAAAATACGATTCCTAAAACGTTTTTACGAGGCCACTTAAAATAAATTTAAAAAAAAAGTCCTTGAAAAAATAATGTAGGTTTATTAAACCATGTTTATTGCTTATATACACTATAATCGGATGAACGATATTATTTTGTGATGGATGAAACCACAGGTTCACACATTTGGTTGACTTTAAAAATCCTCCGAATTCAGAATCGATAGATATTGAATAGTCGATGTACCAGTGCCATTCTGCATATATATTTTTCCAAAAATTTATTTCATTTTACCAAAATGGCTTCATCTTATCATTATTTAGTAATTTCAAGATCAAAGCTGGCAATGCAACCGAAGCAGTTGCTTAGAGCCCCGCGAAATATGAAGACTATGAACATATATTTTACTTGGCAGAAAAACACAATATTTTTTATTTATTCCTTTTTACGCATAGTTTTCACCACCATATTATTTAAGGTATTCTTCTTGCCTGACAAAATAAACTTAAAAATAATTTTTTGGCTCCAAAAAATAAATTTTCTTGGGGCACACCATTCGCTGCCTCTGTCAAGATCAGTGCTTATCAATATCGTTATTATTACCTATTATCGTTAGGATTGAGAAAATACCATGAACATTAGAGGAAGGATATCGAACATAGCCGACCGAAGCGAAAAATTTATGAAATCTCTGAATAGTAGTGATATCGTTTTTATATGTACGGCATAGGCCATTTATTGTTTTTTTTAATATTTAATCCTAAATCTTAGGAATAATTATTGTAATACTTTATTTCAAGACCCGATTTTTTTCAATCGAAGGGATACATTTCTAAGAGTATATGTATTATTTATAGTAAGAGATGTAATTTTTAAATACTGTTTAATTTTATAGACCATATAATATAAATTTATGTACGAGTGTTATTACAACTTATAAGTATAAAAATCACGAACTTCTAATATAATATCAGAGGGCAGGCAACACGCGCTTTAAATTCGTTATATTTATAAAATTAAAAGGAATTTAAAAAAATATACATATTTTTTATAATAGTCGTATATTCTTGAAAATGCATACATACGATCGATGAAAATGTGGTCTTGAAATAAAGTATTATAATAATTATTCAGAAGTTTTACCAATTAGAATAAAATAATAAAAACATTAAATGTCCTGAGTATGTTATACATATAAAAAAGACAACATTACTGTTCGGAGAGTATTCTGATATTTAGATATTTTGGAAATAATCTTTAAACTTTAACGCATTTTATAAACATTACTCGTATTTTATCGATTTTGTCGGATATTGCCGGTTTTATATCAATATTTTTATATCATTCCAAAATGATATTTATAACTAAAGTATTGTTAATGTACTAAAAAATCATAGGTATTAGGTAATCGGTTAGGTATACAATTAAAAATGTATAATAGTCTACCATTTTTTTCAAATATTATAACTATACAAAGTGTAATACACTTTAAACAAAGTTTCAAATTAGATCAACTATTTATCGAAAATCCTTTGAATACATTACTGTAGCAAAAGCATTTTATACGAACATTAAACTATTTCATAGCTGAGCTAGATAATTTCCATTATATTCCTTCCGTTCCAAATCACAAAGGTATTCATTCGATTCGTGCTTTGTATATAGTTACTCCTATATTTTCCTAGTAACTAAATAGATCTTTATCAATGAAATTACGGCCGTCACATGTTTGTAAATGTATACTGAAAAATGAATAATTCAACGAATTTTTGTAAATAACCCAATACATTAATTTCAGTTGTTAAATGTAATCGGTACCTACAAAATAACATATTATAGTAAAAACTATTGATTAACTATCAATAAATGTATACCTACCTAATGCTTGTATAATTACTAGTTTTACATATAAATGATCATAGATGAATACGCTTTAAAGCACGCATACCGAATTATTATCGATTTGATTATTAACATAATGAAATTGAAACTAACACATCAAATATATTATATATACAAAACAATAATTTATTATTTAAATACCTTCAACCATTTACACTATTTCCGATGAACATACTATGATTCTAAAATTAATTTTTAGAATAGCATACAATTTTTTATAACATTATTAAATTTAGATAACTAAACTAAATATAACTAATAATTAACACGAAAATTGACAACAGAAGTAGGTATTAAGTTTATGTAAATAAGAAACTGAGAAAAAAATCGTAATAAAAATTAGTAACTAATTAGGTACATGATTAGCTCTGGTAACAATTTCAAGCTTTAAAAAAAAAGTCATTAGAATATAACATATATCACAAATATAAATTATAT
Source organism: Pemphigus obesinymphae (assembly GCA_025469235.1). Taxonomy (NCBI): domain Eukaryota; kingdom Metazoa; phylum Arthropoda; class Insecta; order Hemiptera; family Aphididae; genus Pemphigus; species Pemphigus obesinymphae. The sequence goes on along the minus strand of JAIPRL010004379.1, from coordinate 25,887 downwards.
GTACTAAAAATGAAGTTATTACCGAAGCAAAATTATTTTATTATTTAGTTTTCAAATATAAATATTTTAAATTATACATAATACATAAATAATACCTTTTATATACTGTATAAATAAATACAGTAGTAAATATTAATTGCACACAAAAATAACTTATAAAGACACTGGTTAAAAAATTAGCTTCAAAACCCCTTATTTAGTAATAACATAGATGGGCATTATATTCATGAGAGCACAAATAAAGTTCAACACATGTTAAAAAATAGGTAAGAATAATAAAATTGTATTCTTACAATTAATGTACTCGTACCGTTTTACCTTTTTGGGAACACGATTCCGTAGGCTCATTGTGCATTCAAAGACCGACACGATTCCGTATGAAATCGGGTGTAACATTGTCAAATTATAGGTACAATCGAAAGAAGTATGTATAGCCAATCTGTATTTAATTCGTTAACTGATACTCATTTGAGGTGGTGTTTCATAGCGAATCGGGGGATATTTTCGAATTAAACGGTCCGAGTGAGTGATTGATTCTGCCCGGTTTAGATGGGACTGAAAGAAGTATTTTTGCACATTAAATCCTTATCTTTGACACATTTTGTAACTTCTACATCCACAATTTAAAATAGGTAGATACTATAAATTAACAATTTATTGGATATATTTATTTTATAAAATATGTATAGTAATATTTTTTATGATTGAAAATCATTAACACATAATTATATAGATCAAAATGGATGTTATGGGTACAGGATTTAAAAAATGACCATACATTTTATACGAGCGAATAAGAAAATTCACATCCAAAAATTTTTCATTAGGTACTATATGATGTGTATATTTTGTATATATGAAAAAAAAAATCAATGAGTTAACACTGAATTGAAATAAAGTAAAGGTACTGAAAAAATCTTAAACTATATAGTACTTTCTCTTTAAGTTGGCCAAGTTTAATAATGATGTCGAATTAAATCGATGGGTTGTGCAAAACGGTGATCGGAAAAGCTAGTACCATATCGGGTTCTATAATCTTTACACGCGCCCCCAGCTTTTAATAGCTTTGCACACGAATATATCCAATAGATTTGGCACAACGTTTAATGGAAATTCAGTTGTTTACCGAAAAAACATGGATTATTATTTAAACTTATGACTTGAGCTAATTTTTTAATAGTAAATCATGAACACAAAAGGCAGTTACGTTAAACTCAAATCGTAATGTTAAAAAAAAAAATTTCTCAAAACATGTATTTCCTACTCGTAAAGTGTACATTTTTTTATAATTCGATGTATGCTAAAATCGTTTACATTTATGTATTTGAATGTAATAAATATATTTTATGTTTTATTATTAAGGTACATGATTATTTATGTAGCAGTGACAGTTCCAAGAGTCAATTGGGGGTGGGGATCAGTTTCAAAAATTAATAAAAATAAGAGAAAAAAGGTCAAACGTATAGTATGTATAAATAATACATTATATATAAACCTCTCATAATGTTTTTTAGGTAAAAGGGAATTTCTCTTATCACCAACCCCCTGTAGATCCACCCCTGTATATAGGTGTATCAAAGATAAAATACAATTTACGAGTATACTATAAATTGTATTTATTATCATTATGATTTTGTGCCAGAAATGTGTGATTGTCTTTAATTGTAAAATATAGAATAGAATTTTATATATTACTTAATATTACATAATTTAATTTTTCTTGACAGATCTCTATAAAATTATTTTTTTATGGAAGAATCTTATTCGAAAAAGCCAATATTCCAAGTACTTTTATTTTTATTTTAAACGATCACTTCTCACTATCGCCAAAGTTTACTCCAAAATATATACGGGCGAGCGAACAAAACTATATAATATGAAGATTCTTATATATAAGGGTAAGACAAAAAAAAATATAAAGTAAAAAAAAAACAACCATAAACTACAGAAGAGAATAGTATATACAATATTTAACAGCCCGACATTTTCCATGACGTTATTACTCTCTACACAGAACTTAGTGCATATCATAATGCCGCTTTGGGGTTATGTACCACATAATATATTATATTATATTAGAGTAATATACGTAAAACGACCCCTCATCTCTACACATATTTATGTATTGTACACAATGTTTCTTCTTCGTATTACCTCATGGGTCAACCTACTCATTAAATATGTTAGTCGACGCTTCTTACCATGCACAATAGTATAATTGATGGCTTATTCTCATACTATAATTATAATAATAATTATTTTTTCAGGCAACAGTATGATTATTTTTTTCGCCTAATTTTTTTTATAAATATTTTAAAAAATTTCAATTTTTATAACGTTCAATAAGAATAACTGGAAATTTGGCACCATACACCATTTTAAATAATTAGAAGTGAATATGAATTTTCAAAACGATATGCATAACAAAATTTATAAACTTAAATTTATAAATTTAGGATAAACTCAGCGAATTGAGCATATTTCCCTTGAATAAACTGTTGTTCGAGAACTTTATACAGAACGACCAATAAAAAGCTGTATTTATCTTATTTACGACCTATTATCATGTAGGCTTATAAAACGTGGTCAACAACTCAAGTAGGTAAGTAGATGTTTATCTATCTATCTGTCTCGAGTAACTTATCTTTAAGGGGAAGGTGTTGAGAAAAATGTATGGACTCATGAGAAACAAAGTTATTAAAGAATACGTAAGGATATAAAACATAGATTTGAAAAAACTATATATAAGAAAGCTAGTATTAAATGTTTCTCAAACTCCAATCTACTAGAATGGGTTAATTATATATAGCGAGCTGAGGGGAGTATACTCCGAAATTTACAGAACAACCAATAAATTGGTAAACGTCCTAGGAATAGATAATCTCGAGTATGGTGCAGGATGAGGTAAATTAAGACTTTAAAATGGCAGATAGGACAGCGAAATTCGATTACGTACAGTCGTGGTCCAAATTCTAAAAAAGACGATGGAAATATTAATAAATAGCTAAATTATATATTTTATAATTAAATTGTTTAATAATTAACAAATAAATAATAATGCATATGCATTTATATAAATATATTGCAATAAACCAAAATATCAATATCGAACCAATAGTTATTAGATATTTATAAGAATTAAATTATTTATAAGTGGTGAACGATGAGACGGGCAGTAATAATTACCCTACACTACTCCGCTCTACCAAACTAAAAATGCTAATAAATAATTACCTGTTGGTTCAATATTTGACATTGATAAATCAATATTTTTAGAAAATCATTTGACGTCGAAATAACAAGTCAAAAATAAAGGTTACGGTTAAAGAAAAATATAAAACCCCCAAAAAAAAATAACAAGGATAAAATATAGTAACAAAAGTATATCAGGATTATATAAAAAAAAAAACTAAATTTAAAATATATAAATATTCACAAAGAAAATTAGGTGACCACGATAAAATAATTACCTTGTATTATATATTATATAATATAATTATTATTATTTTCAATGGAAACATACCTATACAATATTATTCTAGTATTAGAGTTTTACTTTTTTAAGGTAACATAAACATTTTTTATTGAACTTATGATACTTTATACAATGATTTTCTCTATAAACCCATTTTTGACAAGTGTGATATTATACTACGTATTATATAATTATATTTAAAAGGGGGGATGTAATATTATACGACTGCATTTAAATACACTAGCGTTAGGTGTTATATAAGTATATATTTTATATATTTATTATTAAACGGTCGAATAAAATATGCATTTTTTATATTACGAAAAATCCAACGATAGACCATCAATATTGATTTTACAACAAATTTTTCATTTCTTTGAGATGAATTATTGTACGTAGAAGGATATCATAAAGTCAAGTAAGTATGTTATAGTAATTTTCTTTTACCATTCTCATAGATACATAGATACTAACATATATATAGATGTATCATTATTTTAAGTTCCCACTAACGGAATTCATCAATAGAAAATATTGAAGTTGACGCCGAGAATATCTTGTGCCAAACCAAAAAAAAGAAAAGTCGAAAAAGTACGTGTCTTGAGATTTATTCACACGTTATAGATCTCAGACAACGTCAAGGAAAAATATATATACACATGTATATATAGGTGTACAAGAAGAGAGGTATTACAGGTATATTGTGCGAGACATTGAATAAATAATATATTGCACGCTACCTTAAGGAAATGCATCACCTTTTTTGTCCCATATAACAGACGTGTTCGTGCATATTGTCGGCACCTAAAAAACCACATACTAAATTCTTTATCCTTGGTGAATTTTCGTCAGCTTTAAGGTAAAAGTCGGAAACAGGTCATCAGAGAGAGAAAGCGACAATGAAAAAGAAAATGTGTTAGAAACGGTAATAATCTTATAGAATAAAATCGTTTACACAAATAATATTATCGTATTTCTCAATCATTTGACTTCATCATTACTACGTGAATTCAGAAGGAAGCTACCATCTGTACCAATACATCAAGTATATATGTAGATATGAACCCCTCTTACATCCGTGACGAGGATTCATTATTTTACTAACTCAACAGCAATGTGTATTTGATCAGGAACGTTTTCCACCAACGTCGTAGATATCACCGTTAACACAATAAATCCGAATGAGCTTGGTAATCAAAACCTCAGCATTTACTCCAATCCCCTAACAATGATACTTAGATATCTCAGAGGCAAATTTGAATAAACACATAATTATCTCAAGCGAGATGGTTGGAATGATGGATAAAAATAATTGTCTCCCTGTTGATAAAACAAAAATTGTATATCATTCATTTTAATAACTATTTCATACAACATTATAATATAACTCGCAATTCAATCCGAATAATTTTTAATTCAATAGTTTAAGGTACAAATATTTTAACAGTTAGGTATTTAAATAGTTGGAAAAAACATTCAATAGATCACTATATGTCCAATTCTGAAGTCATTATTTATTCGATTCTAATTCCAAAAAAGCAATAATACCCTAATAAATTTACCAAAAAGGACATTATCAGCGTACTTGGGAAACGATATATTACATAAACTTGGGAATTTTCATGATTCCATCGAACTTCTTATATAATTACTTATATTTTATTTATATAAGGAAAATTATTTAAGAAAAAAATATTACGCTATATACATGTAGGTATATCTATCACAAATATACTTGAATGCAGCACGTAAAACTTATAATGTAAACTTCTGGACAGTTAAACCATAAAAATGTACACGGTACAAAACTCAACTTTCAAACTTTGTACATTTGAAATAAAAAGTATGAGGCATGGGATTAAATAAAGTAGGTATAATCCATTATTTTATAATTTAATTATAAAATGTATTATAATATTAGGTATTATATACATAATATATTATTAATTTAAGAGTTTTAATATATAATATTAATAGTTATTATATAATATATTTAATTATTCTATATATAGTGGTATAAATATTATGATGAATTTTAATGTTCGTAGAATAAATTGCATTATAGTTTATAATAATATATCTTGCCTTCGTCGTTACTCTATCCACAAATATGTATAATAATCTGTTAAAAAGTAATATAAATCTAAAATAAAATACGAAAATGTATTAAAGATAATATGCACATAATATAGCGTAATACACAATTTATCACAAAGTTATTATCTTTTTAAGAAATATGTAATATTTAATTATTATACAACTATTACCTATGTAATTTTTCATTTTGCCTTCACAATATTAGTATTTAGTAAAACATAGAAACCAAATAAATAATAAATTTCTTATCAAATATACTTTATCGAACCCTAGGATTAACTATATTATATTACAACAAAAAGTCATTTGAACGACAGAAGTATCCAATAGGTAATACAATTTTTTTTTTACCTCAAGTACACTCGATGACACGCGATAATCTTTTTAATAATTTTCCAAAATGTATTTTTTATGATGTACGAAAGAGGTTAAAGATGATATTTTTTTTATATAATTTCTCTACAAAAGCTTCTCGTGACACATACTCTTTATGCAACTACGACCAGGCTGTTCTGGCACAATAGGTATAAATCCCTACAAGTTTCATGCATAATGTAATGACTCACCTTTTCAACGGATAATTTCCATTATATGACTAATATATAACCATACGTTATGCTTACCTGAAACAAAAAGTACAACATACGTCTTAAATATACATATTATACACAATTATATACACGAGAATCAAGTTTATAGAATAAAAATTCATAACAGTCATATCATTAAATACATTTTATGTTCTATATAAGCAAAGCAAGGAATAAATTGGTTATACAATGTATTATATGTCTATACTTATACACTTTTTGAGTATTGGAATAGATTTTTTGATAGAACATTTGTTTGAGTTGATACCTACTTTAGAGAAGTTATTTTCGGATTTTCCCAGTAGTTTTCTTACGGGTAATGCCTATATTTTTTATGGCGGAAAATATATATATAGGTAAGTGGGATGATAATAAATTAAGTTGTAATCAATAGCGATTTAGTTTTTAAATTATATTATATTTAACTTTTCTCGAATACAATTTTTAATTTTCGAAGGCATTGATTTATCTTTGCTTTTAAATCTAAAATAATAATAATAATAATTAACGATAATACACTATCCTATCCGAGAACTTATGGAACAATGGACCAACTTCTATTATCAGCATTCAGATAGCTTTTTATTTTTAAAATATGATGTAATAATAGATACTGATGACTAAATCTTAAGTAAAAATATAGGAAGTAAATTGAAAATAGAAAATGTATAAGTGTATTTACTATATACATTTTATATATTAGTAATATATAAATATATTATAGTCTGATAATTACAATATTTTACTCAACGAATATAAATAAATATATCAAATAGTTAGTCATACATAAATAGATAATATGATAGGATCATATTAAGTAATACAGATTATATCACATACCTAATAATGGACACTGAAATTAATAGCCATTTTCAGTTTATACTATATATATTAGATATTATATTAAATATTTATTTTATAGTGTATATTTTAATTAATATTTTATATATTAATACATACAATATTTTAAAATAATAATTATTGTTCTAGAACAAATGTTTTAAAACATTCTGGAACAATTATTATCAAACTAGGATTTTATATATTGTTCAGTACAAAACAAATATATGCAATTCTAATCTGAAAACGATTTTTAATATTGTCCAGTTATGTGTATTATAATTTATACTCAACATATAACAATTACAATCTAGGTTTCTCAACTTAAAATATTTTATTTTAATGTATTTATATAATATATTTATTTTAAAATTTTAATGGATGAGAATTGGGTAGTATTTTATACAAATGGTATTTCATTATCCTACCATTTGAGTGGAAAAATATTTTCAAAACGAATCACTTGAAAAATTAATCATAAATTATAACACCCACAATCCACATGACAAAAATGTAATTTTATCAGACTTATTTACGAACAATAAAATCACAGTGTGATGAAGAATATAACTAAAATGTAACATAAATCTGTAAGTAACTGCTTTATATCCAACACTGAGTGTATATATACTTTTCACAAAATGGTTGACATTCAAATGATATTTATTCTATATAGTAACAGCAGTAATAGCAGCAGCAAGTAAAATAGTAAATATATAGTAATAGTAGATATTTTACTATTGATGAGGACGGGATGTATGTAGAAACTGTAGAAAACGAAGCTGATTGAGATTTATGAATACCCGAATGAGGACGACAGGTTTATTGCTAATAATGTGGCAAATATATTAGGTATAGCAAATTTCTCGTGTTCACCGCTAGAAAGTTTTTGCAGCGGACAACGCCAAACAACAAATTGAACCCCGAAAAACGCATATATATATATATATATAATGTATAGGTAGCTAGATATATTTGTGTGTGTGTATTTTGTTATGAAAAACCGAAACGTAACGATATTTCATTTTTTGAAAGGTCCTCCCTCCTCCGGCAACAGCAACCATTTTCTCTCAGCTATATCCACGAGGGAGAATCTACGTTCATATTTGATGACGGCAGTCAGTGGCTTTTCTTCACTCTATCTGTACATTCGCTACGTCAACCCGCCCTCGAGTCCTCTTTACCTCTTACATCTACAATACGCTGGTTATAGGTATAGTGAAATGACGTATTAAATTCTGCGGTGGAGAAATGTACAGGAGGCGATGTAGAGTGTGCGGATAGTAATCTCCGTGTCCCAAATGGCCGGTGAATATGATCCCAGGGATAGTGGCGGTGATGGTGGCGGTGACGGTATGGTTGTATATATATTTTTTTTTAATTTACCGCGAGTCCGTGAGAGGAATGCCTAACAACCGGCATATAATAGTACTCCGAGCGCTTAAAAACTTGACAGTCACTCGGGTGGTTTTTATTTTTATTTTTTATGTCTCCTACTAAAAATAATAATTGTTATGCACGACGATATCCGGCGGGTACTACTGCCGTCGTCACTGGCACCAGAAAAAAAAAAAAAGCATAACAGAGATATCGCTACTGTCTGATGGAAATCCATCACGTTTACCATATACTTAGGTAATGGCATGAAATGATGGAGCGTAGTGTATAGTATTTGATCATGTTTTATGTACGTAATTTATTCTGGTCATCCAGAGGTGGACACGCGCCGTTTATTATTGTATTCAACGTTTTTATTATGATTATGATTATTATTATTATTATTATTATTATTTTTACTTTTTTTTTAATTTTTTTTTTTTAATACCCATGGCTGCTTGTTGTATAATATAATACACGACACACACTGAACAGTTGGTATAGTTTAAAAATAAAAATAAAAATAATAATAATAATAAATTTTGATACACCTCGGACGAGCGATGGGTTTTAAATTAGTGTACTTTATGCGGAAGCACGAGTGTGCCTGGTGGTCGGGCGTTGTCGGCACCCCCGCACGCACACAGCCGGTCCCAGTGTAAAGACCAGAAGCGCCGCCGCCAAACGTGACTGTAGGTACGTATATATACGACCCACGTCGCCGATACGCCACAAACGACGGCGATTTGCATATGTTATTCACCATAGCCCCATACGAGAATAATTTAAAGAATTTCCATTCCCTTTCATGTTTTACGGGATAAAAAAAAAATCTCGTATTTCCGATTTGCGTGGTAAAAATTTTTTCTCACATCTGAGAACCCACGATGACAAAGCGATTTCGTAAAAATCCAATTTGATTACGTTTAATTAAAAAGGGGAAAACGTTTTAGTACGCTCCGAAAATATTAACAACCTTCGGTGTTTGTAATACACGCATGGTGTACTACTATATGGCTGTATTGGATAATGATGATAGGCATAGGTGTATAAGTGGTGTAAAATTGTTTAAGCGTGAATTAATTATTTGAATTGAAAAACAAACACAACAATGAAATATCCGGGGCCATAAACATATTTTTCAAACAAACGACGTATTAATAATAATAATATCATACTCCTCGGTTAATACAATATATATTATTTCTATACAGGAAATGGAGTTATTGTTAATATGAAATCAGTAACGATCAACATACATTCATATCGTATACAGGATTTAAAATGTTTATAGAAACATAGCTTTTTTTTATGTAATAACCATAATATTATACACATCGTACATCACCAATTTTATATACTCGAGAAATAAAAACCAAATAAAATGTACAATACATAAGTATTAGGTATACCTCATAGTAACATTTTACGAAGCAAATGCATATCGGCTGAACAAATAACGAGACATAACGTGCATTTATGAAATGTTAGGTTAAACACGGTTTATATCTTAACGGGTATAATAAAAAATATTTTTAAATTATTATATTGAAATGGTTGCAACGAACGACTACGACAACACTGTAACACGCATAAATGGTTTTCTCTGAAACGTTTTTTTTTTTTTAATGATTTAAGCGATAAAAGATAAGCCACGGTTTCCAATTTCCACCACAAAAGTTATAGTTTAAATTCCCAACACAAAACTCGACTCCGCGGTCGATTAACCGTAAATATATCTTCGTAAAAATATATATATATATATTAAACAAATTTCCAAATTGTGGGACAGCTACATAATAGTGCTTCAAATTACAATTAAGTCACAGTCGACGGAAAATTAATTTAACTCGTGTAGTAGCCCTTAAATATTGGATTTAACGAGCCAAATATAATCTAATTAAATGGTCGGATGTACCACGGTGTAATCCAAAATATGAACTTCTAATGCGGTTCGTACACATTATACAGTCATCGTAGATCAAAAATAACCGATTTACACGGTATTTTTTCAACATTTTCGGTTTCCGCACTTTCCGGCTGCGACGGAAATAGTATACACATTACACACATACACACACACACACACACACACACACACACATATGCTACGCAGCAATGTATTGGACTTTTTTTTACAGCCCTGGGATTTTTTTATTATCCCTTTAAGACTTAAACAGACGACTGGTTTATTTTTTTATAATTATGATTAAATAGATGAGTACACAGTGAGTAGACAGACGATGCCGATTTCATACTCCTTTTTCACCGGTGACACTCGTGGTCACGGCGGCCGGCCGGCAACCCAAAATCTAATTAAATTTTTCATGTTTCTATCATTTGTTACAAATTTCTTGAAAATTTGAAGGTCTGTATTATGTACTCTACAGGATGAAAATTATGAAATAGTAAATAAATAGTTTGTTGGTATAAATAAATTATCATAAAAATTGAAACTGCCAGGCGGCGACGTTCCCATGTCAGCAGGGCCGTAATTAGAAATTTGCCGCCCTGGGACAATAAAAAAAATACCCTATTATAATATAATACAAATTTAATGCAATATAAAAACGATTTTATTTTTTATTTTTCATTTAAAATTAAATTTTTTTCCTGGATTGTAACTGCAAATTCTTTAATTATATTATCATAGTTGATGCTGGAAATTAGTTTACTTTCAATGTTTAATACAACTAAAGCATTTAGGCTATCATTATTCATTACTGATATAGAACCACGTTTATATCCATCTTAGGGTTGAAAATGATCTTTCCGAAGAACAATTTGTTGCTAGGTTACACAAAAACATTCTGAATGCAATTTCAACATACGGATAGATCGTTTGTAAATCTTTGAATCGTATCATTATAATTAGGTCCCGACTATTTGTTGGGGCTTTATCTTTGAGAAATTTAATATGACTTTGAAAATGTACACATTCGTTACAAAAACTTTGATATAAATCGTCTTTGTATATTTCACATTGTTTTTCAGCACATTTAAAAACTTCTGAATCTGATGACGTAGTTAGGTTTTAGTAAAAGGAATATTTTGATGTTAGATTTCATATGCTCCTTTTCTTTTCAATTAACTCTATATGTAAATTATCTAAAATAACATAATATGTATTAATCAAAAAATATTTTCTTCCACAAAAAATTGGTTCATCTTGTCTAATCGTAGAACATTTTTCTTTTATTTTTCCATTGTATATCTAATTTATATGGTGTGTCTACACGTAACATAGAAGATCAATTTTCATAAATGTTAAACATTCGTTCATTCCAAAGATCAGAAATGTAATTAATAAGTGATTCATACAATTGAACAATAACATTCAAGTCAATATCAATAGAATGTAACTTTTTACTTACAACATTAAACGTCCAAGAAGATCACCCTAAAATATTGACATGAAAACATTTTCTAAACAAAGCAAATTTTTTAAAATACCTTATGCTTCACATCGTGTTTGTGCCTTTTACTTATCATTATCTTTAATTTCTGTAAGAGCATTGATAACTTCATCCCAATTATTATTTAAACTTCTGCATGCATCATATCGTGCAGACCAACATGTTGTAGATAATTTTTTTACAGACGCTGACAGTTTTTCCCATTAACTAATAGGAGTTGAAAAAAACAACAACTTGCAGTGCATGTACCAACAGATTTAATGAATGCACTGAACAAGGTATGTAATCAGCCAAAGGATTCATTTATTTTATTCTAGCTTGTAATCCACTATACGCTCCAGACATATTCATTGCGTTATATCATAAGTTAGTGTTCTAAGGTAAGATATATCAATGTCATAAAAGTTAATTACAGCCAAAACTATATCAGCCAATTCTATTCGACGAATGTCACCCAAAGACAATAAATCATTATCTATGGTGTCGCTACAATATCACAAAACTATCAATTATTATCTCACCTAAATCTCGATAACAGATTATAAAAGTATAAGGTCATGATAAAAGTATAATGAATAAAATATTAAAATAATATTATGCGTAAAAATTAACTAAATTTAGTTTTGAGATGATTAAATTAATTAAATTATATTAAAAATACTTAACCTCCCCCTCTTAATTAGCCGCCCGAGGAAACAGCCCCCTGTTACCCCCTTCCCCAATATACGGCCCTGTCCGTGTGCCTAGGCACGTTTCTGTCGGCCGGTCGTCTGTTCGGGCCCCCAGTCTGAACTCGTCGGAACTAGACTACCATCGACGACTATTATACGGCACATACGTGTGTGCGGGACTACGCATATAGCTTTCGGGATTCGTCGAGTTTTCAGCGGTAATAGCCGTTTTAAAATTCAGCAGTCGCCTCGGCTAATTCGCCCGACACTGAAAACCTCGATAATTGGGGCGTTTCTGTATCGCGCGCGCCGAATTAAACACGTTCGGGTTGCGTGACCGGCTGGCATTTTACACAAAACCCCGGAACGACGCGCGACGGGATGAAAGGGTTGGGTGGGAATCGGTGACCGACAACAGACTCGAAAAAGCAAAGTAACTATACGGCCGAAGACATCGACAGTTTGCCTTTTCGTGTTATTATAATATATATATATATATTATATACGTGCATATTATAACGTTTTCGCCTTGCAGACACGAATTTTTGTTTGCCCCTCGACCTTTCGACCAGTTGCCAGGATTTCCTGTGCGTAAAAATACCCCACGAGGATGGACGCGCGGCGTGCGAACGGCAAAGGAAATCGATCGCGTCCGCCGTGCACTTGGCTTACCGCCAACACAATAAACTCTCTCGTGTCGGGAGGGCACCAATTAGCCACCGCGTCCATCACCCCGGCCGGCCGTCCCCTCCGTCTCGTGTCACCGGCCGAAAGGGTCGCGGAATCGATGTGACCAGCTTATTTGTTGAGTTGTGCGTGCAAAAGAAAATATACCCAAGTCGAAAATGTCTTTATGCGTTCCCGTAGGTCTAACGAAGTGGGGGGAGTAAGGGGAATGAATAGCGATAACACGGTTCGGTAAAGGTGAGCAACAGCTTCGGGACGATATTTCGGTAACAGCAAACGCCAAATAGTACCGAAATAGAACAGCGAAGACAGAGACGGAGGAGAAATATAGAAGACATTGTAATTACAGTTATTCTATTCCAACGATTTCGGTAAATATTTATCTTCCGACACTCGAAAATAATAAATCCAATCAACCTTTCAACTTTACCATCGAACAAGAGAAGTAAATTCGTAAAATTCAAGTTAACCATAGTGGCGTACTTTCAACTTATTCCGGGGGCTTCCAGAAAATATTGAAAACTATAAATGTATATAACCATTATAATATATACTCAACTACCTTTAGGGGTAGACTTAGTCGACAGAAAAAAAAATCTATTTTAAGAGAGTCCGCGCGCACTATTTTGGTAAATAATACTTATTCAAAATATTTCATTTGAATTTTGAATTTTTCGACATTCTTAGCCATAATATGCACTTAATTTTGAAATTTTTAAAACATTTTTGTAAAATATTTTACATCACATGGAAAAAATGTTATCACTTAACATGGATAAAAATTAGTGACAAAATAATTTTTCCAAAATTAAATATATTTCTATTCAAACATTTTTTCCAACAAAAATATAAAAAAAAACTATATAATAAATGGTGGTTTTATTTTCAGATTGTTTTAAGATATTTATTTGAAAATTAAGAATATTTTTAATTCAAAATTTGGCTGTAGGTTTAGTCTTTGACAGAAATACTACGTAAAAACAGACTACAAACAGAGATAACAAATATAATATTAAAACATAAATTTAGTAAACTTTTAAGTTGTAATATATTAATGAATTGTCTTTAAATTTTAAAATGATTTCAACTAAGTAAAATGCATTCTTTGTGAAATTTTCAAATATTTAGAACCAGTATTTACCAGTATTTTAGAAGACATAACCATTATTTTAACCCGTATTTTTTGATAGTTTTTCTTATGTGTTTTTCAAATATCGACAAATTACCACTTCAAGTACGTAGAATGCTGATGAAATTTGTGTCGATAAAGGATAAACATGAAAAAATTATATCATAACGTCAAGACATTTGGTCGATAGTTGCTCACAGAAAAATATAAAATAAATAAACATTATAGTAAAATGAAAAAAATATTTTGCTGCGCTCAAAGCCTAAAATTTAGTTATTATATATTCGGTTTTAGGACATTATTATAACTTTCTTGTCATCACACTATAATTCCAGTTATTATTGTATAAAAATTATATTTATAAAAATAATTATGGGTAAAAGTACCTATTTAAGTTTATAAAAACAATATTATTTGGTTCTAAAGAGAGCAGTACCCCTGGACCTCACATAAATCAGCCAATGAGCATAACATAAATATTTAAATACAAATAAATAATATAAATAACCACATTTAACAACTTTTAGTTTGTAAAATCTTCTTAAGTATCTCAGATGTAAAAATATACCTAGGTTAAAATTGTGATGTGAAACGGGAATGAACTTTCAATTCGGAGACGCCAGTTCAAACCCCATTCTCTGCCTATCCTTTTTTGCGACTTTTTTTTTAGCCGATATCCCAAATCGTAATATAATTTATTATTTTTTTTTCGGGCAAACTTTTATCATATATACGATGTTTAATCGGATTTTCGAACATATCGACCTGACGACAATGGTTATATAAAAATTCGAGAACGAAAAATTCAAGCGACTTCTTATATGTGTGAAGTATAGGTACCTACTATATTGTATTATACTTTATTTATTTTATACCCATATTATATATAACGGTAAATATTTCTTAAAATATTGATAAAATTTATAGTAATGCAGTATAAAACCTGTTACACTCAGGCGAGAACCAAGCATATGGAAGTTCGAGTTCTTATAGAAATCCGAGAATAGTAAGTTCGATCAAGTTTTGGATTACTTATTTTATCAAATTATTCGTCAGAAACACATTAGGAGTGAACGACTATCTTCTAGAAAGCGAACGCCAGTGTCCGCCGTAGGCAGAATATTTTTAACGTTAATTAATTAACAATATTATTTCCAATAAAATACATCAACTCAAGTATACGAATTGCACTCAAAAGTAATTCTACTAAATGAGTTGTATGTTGTACTCAATAAAAGTTAAACATACAAGGTGTCACACTCAATTTGGAGTTTAAAATTCAAGGTTCTGCAATCAAAATTGTTAAACTTACAAATAGTCTCACATAAAAGGAATTACACTTAAAAGAAGAAGCACGCGGTAGGTATTATATATTATGAATTATTTACTCCAACATACTATTGTATTAAAAAAAAAAAAAAGCTAGGTATATTATATAATAATACATAATAACCCATATGTAAAGAATACCAATAACTCGATAAAAAAAATTACTAACTATACAAGTAATAAAAAAAATATTATATTAAATTTATTAAAAATCAATAATCAATTAATATCTTATTTCAGTTGTAGAGCATTATAATTATATATAATACTATAAATCAATAGGTAACAAATTTTTACAGTTGTTTACGTAAAAAAACAATACTTTTCCTAGTAAAAATAAATCTAATCAACTATATTTAATATTAATAAAAACATATATTAATATTTTCCATTTATTAAAAGATATCAGAATTATTTTCAGTTATTTTACATTATTGAATGAAAAATTATCCTTACTATGAGTACTTATTTAGTAATTACGATCTCATTACATTTACAAACAGTGTAAAACAATTATTATAAAAAACTAAATAGGCTAATCAATATAAGAATTAAAATTAAATATATAGCTGAAAAATAATACAACCGAAATTTGATTTTAAAAACTAAGGTAAGATATGGTACTTATTGCATTATTAAATATACAAATAGACCCCATAAATTAAACTAGACCTTCTTCTAAAAGCTTTGAATAGTTAAAAAAAAACAATTGGTTTTTCGCAATTAATCTTTAAATAAAAATATTGCCGACATCCGAGTTTTAAATAAATTTGTTTATAAGGAACCCTGAAATTTTCTATCAAAATACCGTTAAAGTTGTATTTCAAAAATCTGATAAATTATTTCGTGACAGCTAAAAAAATGTATTCAATCATAAGACCTTAAATCCCATAAAGTGAATAGTTTGTTAGTGGGGCGTTCCTTTCCTGCAATAGGTCAATATCAATTTTTGACGCGATACCCCCTCCTCTTCTGTTTACCAACAGCTTGACAAATAATGATATATCCATCAGTAATCGGTCACGTATAGTCGGCAAAATGAAAGTTTAGTATTTAGAAATTAAACGATGGTCGCACGAAAAACATGCAAATATTTTCATGAAACTACGTTAATTTCATTACATGTTTTTATTTTATCAAGATTCGATGAAAATATGTAAAACTTATAAGTAGCACTTTGAATTTCTATCCAACTCAATAAAAAGTACTCGTTTAAATAAAAATTAATTTCAATAAACTAAAAATCCCCGTTTATCAAAGACTACATTTTACTCTATATGTGTTGTGTGTGTGCATATTTTTATTTCCAATCAAATTTTTTTTTTAACGTAAAATACCATTGTATTTATAGATACCCAATAAATATCTAGAAACTTCTAACAATAAATATACATCGATGAATTCGATAAGGATATGCATATGAAGCATTTGATATTGAACAGAAAATAGTTAAAAGAAAATGTGTATTCTTTATCAGTGCATAAACTGTTAGAGATTGTCCCATAATATTAAATATGTACAACATAGCCGTGTATTTGAAGTAAATATAATATAATATATTTCTAAAAAATAACTGTATAATAATATTAACTACTACCTATTTTAGTTTGTCAATTCATTAGAGTTGCATATATAATATGTGTATTAAAAAGTTAAGATAATGTTTTAACTTCATTCTTAGTTTTATATTATATAAATGATGAAAAAGGTACATTTAACGATTTAAATATATTATGCAAAAATTAAAATTAAAAAAACCCATAAATGTTTCATAATAAACTTAAGTTATTAACATAGATGGTTGGATAATTTAAAATAGTATGTCGTTTATTAACTGTAAGTGGTAATAAACAATAGTATATTTGAATAAAATATTATGTAAAATGTATATAGGTTTTATTAAAAAAAAAAAATAATAATAATCATTAAGTATAATATAGTATTCATTATCACAATCGGGCATTATATCATATACACGATTATTCATAGGCAAGTCTTTAGAATCTATCCCACACTTTATAATATATCTGGCCAATCAATTGTTCTCGAAGGACATAACAACCTAATAAATTCCACGTCTTGGTCTTTGCGTGACAGAATATAATACTAAAACAAAGCACAGCACAAAAACGAATTTTAATCATTGTTATCACTGTCTGACTACTAAATCGATAGATACGTGGCTAAAATGGTTTAATAGACACAAATATTATAGCGTAATGCCAACCAATATGGTTATTATTATTTTATCGAAAGTAAAAATAGTTTATGAACACACTCGATATGGTAATTTCAATATACTAATATTGAGAAACAAATCTTCTAGGTAATCATTCAACTATATGCATGTTGCACTTACTCATATTACATTTTAGAAAAAAAAAACCTAAAATGGTTGTCGAGCAAAATGCATAAATTATAATATTCTGAAAACGAATACCAAATTAGTAAATGTCATTAAATTTTAGTCATGCATACATAAACAAATAATTTGGAAAGCGATCCATACTTGAACAATATAAAAAAAATTCAGGGGGAGATTTACCAATGAAACTCTCCTTCATCTAAGATAATTATTTAGAAAGTCAAGATAAATTTGTATATACAAGTTAAATGATGATTTTTTTTAATAATTGTTATTCCCATTAATAATATGCAACATTTTATATACGATAGTTAATATTTGCATATACGCAAAACTTTAATTGTTTAAACAGATCCCTCTCCTCCTTTACACATATGTTTTTTTTAATGAATTTTATTGATTGGATTAACTTTTCAAGTCCAAAAGTATTATAAGTTAAAGAATTTGAAGGTTTAATATAATATGTGCGCATAATTTATTATGCTACCTTATTGACTTAGTTGCCTAGCAGTTATTTTGTAACTTATACAAAATGTTGGTTCGCCAAATCATATTTCAGTGTATTTCAATTGATTTTTTAATTTACGCATTTGTATTGTACAACTCTTAAGTTTTGATTTTTTATAGTTTTACTATTTTATTATTATATTTTCATGTTTTTTTTTTTGTAAACATGAGCAATATATATGCGTTTAGGAATATACAAATAACCTACCTATACAGATTTTATTACTTTTATAAAATATTATTTTTATGTTAACCCCAATTTATTAGTTCAAAATGATCGATAAAAGTTACGGTTTAACCAAAAAGAAAATATAATAAATAATAATAATAAATTCATAAAATGATAAATTGTGTATAATTTTATCAAATATTTTATACAAATAAGACTTTGTTGAAGAATTATTAAAGTTATTAGCCCGTACCAATGGTATATTATACAATAATTGCGTTACAATAGTATACAATAAAACAGAATTCAAATTGTATACACGAGTCTGCCGTAGATTTATTGAATATTTACCAATATCGGGCGAACATTGGATATGCGCACTGTGCTGTAGAAAACTCACGCATATATATTATACAATTTATATACACATATACCTATTATACGACGGTGTTTATAGGGAAAAAAATTCCGAAAACAGCATAATCGATTTTCAATTGCAGGTGGTATAAATAAGCAGGGCCGAAGGGAAAGGGGATTTAGGGGTCATGAAGACCCCTCATTCAGAAGATATGTCGGCAATTATTCGGCACAGTCGGTTAGTCGGAAAACTTTATAACCTTTTTTTTTTTGCTTATTAAGTCGGTAAAAAAGAATTAGCTAGTAATTTTTTGCTTAATTCATATATGCTTATTGTAATTAGCAGGCCATGGAAAAATGTCAACATTATTTAATATAGGTATTATTTTAGAAAATAATTGTCAATCTATACCCCGCAAGAATATTATACTAATATCGTATACTCTCACAATATTATGTTTCGTACAAATAAACTAAGGTGGGTACTCGGTAACATGTAACATAGATAAAATATACTTGTTAAAAGTGATAATTTGAAAATCGTGTTCATTTTATTTATACCTACTACCTAGTAGTTAGAATCTTAAAACCTAATCATAACCGTCACCTTCATGACTCAAGAGTTGGACGATTTTATTATTTTTATCATTTTTATAATATTTAAGGTAGAAATTCATTATTCGAAAAATACTATAAACTATATTAATATATACTATATTAATACTAATATATTCGATTAAAATCTAGAAAATATGTAAAAAAAATCTAAAGTTTTTTACAAAATTAAAATCCGATCAGCCAAAGTTTCACAATTTCGTCACAACGAAAGATTTTTTCTGTTCAAAAAGTAATTATATTTAGATATATATTATATAGATTTATGTAGATAGTGCCTTAATTTTGCCTTAATAACTCCTTAGAAACAGCCAGTTTCCAGTTCAATTTTTATAGAATGCTGATTTTATATAAAAATATAAGATTTGAATATACATTTTTGGGGGCCCTTTTGAACAATAGTACCCTAGGTTCTTTATGTGCCAGCCTTGCCGGGGCGACACTGGAGGTAAGCAAGCATAGGTATATTATAAGATATAGTGGAAGAAAATCAATTGTAAATGCACCATTTTCCCCAAAGTCATTAGTAATTAAGTTCAAATTTAAAAATGTGCACTACGAAAAATCAGAAAATTGGCCATTGTAAATATTATGTATTAGTAATTACGGACACAAAGGTAATATAAGGTGTCTATACTTGTACTTAAAAACCTAAAATGAATTACAGTACGGCTGACAAAATTATGTGGATGTCAAAACAGCGATCCTTGAATGACTCGATTTGTACGGCGTACATTTTAAGAATTTGTTGACCGACCAACAATCGTCAGTGTCTAATATATTTGAGAAATTTATTAACCTGTAATGAAATATTGTCACCAGACTCGCTAATATCACTCTCATAGTTTCGTGAGCTATACTATGATAAATATTTAATATAATATTATGATTGAATTCTAGTAACATATAGGTAACGAAATATTTCGAACGAAGCGAGAAAAAATTTTTGGAAGTCGTCATTATTAAGCTTAAGTCGTCAATTGCATACTTCGCGACCCCTCACAAATATTACTTAACATCGGCCCTGGGTATAAATATGTATTTCGCCATGCATTTTCAAAAAAAAATAAATAAATAAAAAAAATTGCGTGCGAAAGCGATATCGTAGAAAAACGCACACAAAAAAAGGAAAAAAAAAACACGCGGTTTAAAAACAATAATTATTGTTATTTAAATAATAATATAAATTACCGATATAACGAAACGAGGGGGACACGGTGCGATTCAAAGGGTAACGAAAAAATTAAAAGTAGTGTAAGTGTACAATTTTTTATTTGTGTTTTAATTTAGGTGAAACACAATATAATCGGCCGGATCCCCCGAACACCCCCCGCCGGATCTGTGTGCCCCCCTCAACACCTGGTTTCTGTAAAAACCGTGTATATACGATGAACGAACACATGTCACGACGACGCCGACGACGGCCCTCGTGTGTCCACCCGTGTAGTGGCCGCACACCTTTATTTCGTGTGTACGCGACCCGGTACACCTGGTCGTTCCACCCACCGCCACCGATCGCCCGTTCGCCGTAATCGCGTGGTAGTTACCGCACACCACGTCCCTTCCGGCGCGGCCGCGTGTTTTTCGGCCAATTTTTTTTTTTTTTTTTCCGCGGCACGCGACACACGAACACAACAGACGCGGTACTCACGTTAGAAACGTGGCAACGTCACATTACTCATCCGACGTCAACTGTAGTTGTTCATTTTTACATTTTTATTTTATTTATTATTTTTTTTTTTTAATAATATTATAGCCTTTGTGTATACGACAAACAACAAAAGGGAACGGAAAATACAGAAAATCTTATCGCGAAAACATCAGACAGCGTAAAAGTAAAAAAATAAAAAATAAAATTGTTTTTACGCTTTATTGCCGGTCTCTACAGGAGGTGATAGTAAAAGCCGTGCTGTAAGCGAAATTCATCGGATTATCGCGAGTTTACAATCCGACAACAAAATACAATATGATATTCACACGCCGCTTTTGCTAATATATCGAACGAATGCATTTTATTTTATTTTCATGGGAAACGAATAAATATATTTTTGTTTGTTTTCCCTCAACACGTACGATCGTTCAATCGAGACAACTCGACACATTTGACTGACAAATATGATACTTTATCGATTATCACTGGATATTCATCGGTATAATTCATTCCAGTTCACGTTCTCCAAAAATCAACAACTTGAATATTTTTCAAGTCATGCGTTTGAATTATAGCTATAATATTATTGTAGAATACAAATATATAAATTATATATTAATTTCATAATAAATTATTTAGTTAATTAATCTGTTATTGAGTGTATGTTATTTATAATATAATTGTAACAATTCTTTTAAATATAACATGCATATTGATATTTTTTGGTCGGAGAACAGCTATAACCTTCTTTCCGACTCCCCCTGAAAATTAGGGTTTTAAATTTTAAGTTGAAATCGGTGATTGTCGGTCTGTCTATTATCATACACAATTAACATGGAAATGTAGGCTTCTTCTATTTTCAATATATCCATCAATCAGCTATTTAGTGATACGATAGAGATTCTAAAATCTGATGTGAATTTGTCATAAAGTCTACATATTTAAATTAACTTTCCTACTTTTTTTCATTTTTTTTCTATAACAATTGAATGTATATCAATATTTAATTTAATTTTAGTGGGACACAAGGGAATAAAATGAAAAATGTTAGAAAATCGATCTAAAGTAGACTTCACAATGAAATCTTATCAGTTTTAAGAATTCTTATGTTTACATTTAACTAGTATACACAGAGCATGTAAGAGATTTCGGCGTTTCCAGTATAGGGGGTAAAATAACTACTCAGTCCAATAAATAGAAACGGTATCTATTCACTCGCTTGCTCATTTACTCATCCGATTACTATACTAATTCGTTCGAATTAGTCAAGTTCACTGTCTTGGCCGATTACTCGTTAGGTATAAACAAAGATTTATATCCCATCACTAAATCGATAGGTATATTGGAAGTAGAAAACGCCTAAATTATCATGTTACGTACGTGTGATAGAGAGAAACAGAGAATTGTCGATTTTTAATCTCCAAAACCCAACACTCACTATTTCATTTGATTTTAAAATAATTGGGTATCTACCTATACGTACAATATTCTTCAAAATTATAATTTCAACTATAAAACGATAGACAAGCATAGAATATATTCTCGTAATTAAAATTTGATTACCTATAAAACAGGTTCATTTATAATATACTGATATTACATTATAAACATTTATAATACTCAACTATAAAAAATGAATTAGCTATAAACAAAATTCAGAATGTAGATGTCCTATACCTATTGCCTAATCTATAACCTATTGCGAGTTGGATAAACAAAAACAACGGGCGTATCTCTTAAATATCATATTATAAAATGAACTGTCAATATATTTGTTTTTACCTCCGTAGTATATATTTTATACTGTTAATACAAATATACGTACTATTATATTAAATAGTCAATGTGTATCATTAAAATAATCTAATTTAAGTTATTTTTTACATTCTACAAATATTATCCTATCAACAGACTATAAAATCAACACTCCAAAATGTACTATTTATTTCCACCACCCCTACCTCAATATATCCTTACATACAATAGTTCAGCTATTGCATTATTTTCAATTTCGAGTTTATTTTTTCGACTTCAAAACAAAAAAAAATTTACTTGCATACAATTTATATATAATGTAAAATATGATTTAAAAAAAAAAAAAAAAAAAAAAAAAAAAACCATATTATGTTTACTATTTTTCATTGATCATAATATTATCAACATAAATATTAACTATCTTATATATATATTAACTGACTGTCTGAGTTTTAAGAGTGGATAATATTCATATAATATACAATATTACACATATATAGAAGAAACAGTGTAAAATTACATTGGAGGGATTAGTAATCGTCGTATTGAATATGTATTATATTTTATATAAGCTCTTCTGCTAATAAATGTATGTGTACAAGCTTTAGTCATTCCACAAGATGGGAGTGCAGGGCCGTCGTAATAGATGTCACCGTAATGTCACCGTACATGGAAAAATGTGTGCAGCAGAGCGGGAGAAAAAGAATATCTAAGTGTTAATTCGTCCACTGATACACAAATAAGCAAAACAGGATTTAGTACACAAATTCATATACATGAATTTCTGTCATGAACATCACTACATTTCTATCGTACAACCGATTTATCGTGATAATATTGAAGCACATTCGAGCAATTAATACGATTAAATTATATTAAATTTAATGTTTTATAATAAAACGAATATTATTTTACAAAGTTTGACAAGTAACGACTAATGACGGTCATTCCATTTATGTTAAAGGCGCATTAAACAACGCGAAAACAATGCGAGTTCCAACCATAAAGCAACTATATGAATTATACGCTTGAACTTTAGCCAAAATACTCTACTATGAGAAACTATAGACTCGACTACAAATATTTATTACTTACTTGTTGATATAAATAATGCATTTAATATTATAGTTAATATTTGTAATAACTATTAGGTAATATACAGATGCACTTAATTTATTGAATAACTACTAACCGTTTTTACTATAAACTGAAACGTTTTTTAGAAATAGAACTATGCTTGCATTAAAATATAATATAATGTACAGTATACGAGTACACTGTAAACTTACAGTTGTCATTCCTCATATTGCATTCCAATTTTACAGTAGGTATAAGAGAAATTAAAAAAAAAAAATCTAAATTTAAAAATATATGATAATATGTATACGCATCAAAATTACCTATTGGAAGACGATTAAATTTGCATACAAAGCCCAGAAGGAGTTTTTACTTTTATACTTTACAATTTATATTTATACCAATGCATTTCTTTATTTTTGTCATATTCTTTTTAACTATTACCGAATATGTTATTTTAAGATCATTCAACAATTCGCAGAAATCAAAAAGCACTGTAAATTTTAACAGAGAGTAAAATACGCTTTAAAAATGTCAGTACGTGTGGTCATAAATTAAAAAAAACGTTCCCGAGACGGGTAAGACGCTATAAAACTGATCGTATATTGAAATCCAGCCAAATCGGTTTATTACGGTTACGACGTAGAAAAATCGGAAATCGGTTAAAAAAAAAAAAAAAAAAAATCGTTCTCCTCGCGCATAGCACTTTTCATATTTTAATATCAATTTCTCATCGTTACAGGCGATGAGGTAAAAATTAAGAACGCGATAGTTTCAACAATAATATATTTTTGTTTACCTAAAGACACCTATTATTCTTTTTGAATCAATAACTTATAATTCACCACACAATATTAACTTCAATGTTATCCTGTAGGTAGGTACTAAAAGTACCTATATCAAAATATTAGTGTTAAATGCATACAATACTATTATAATACTTTTATACATAAAATGTACTAGTATATTATATATTAATCTCATACGCTCTATAATAATATAACGTTCCATTTTAGGACATGCAATCACACTACTGTTTGTAATATCCTAAAATATATACAATATCCTATATAATATAATATAAAGTACATATCAATGTCTTTCAATTAATTTATACATATCTATTGTTAATGATATTACTCGAGTAACATAATGTGTGCACTTAAATGACATATTCATTAGATCAATGACATGGATATATTTAACGTATGTATGTCTGTATATAATAGATAATAAAATTCTTATTTAGTGGGGTGAATATTTTTGTGAGCATTTGAAAAAATAGTAATATCTATCTAGTTCGCTGTGAATTTTACTATTTTTTTTTTTTCAGCAGTTTTTTAGTAATTTTTCCCGAAACGTTTTTTAAGCTAATAAAAAAATCGAAAAAAAAAAACTTATTTCAAATATTTGTGTGAAATATAATTAATATAAAATACTACTTGAACATTTTGAAACACGTCTTTTACCCAAAAATATTATGTATAAATCATATGTGTCATTGTCAAGCTAATGTATAAAAAAAAATAATAATTTGTATTATATTAATAATTATCAAACGTTAAAAATGTATTTTTTATAAATTTATAATATTATAAGATTTAAATTGTATTTAGTTGTCTTTTTTACTAAATATTTATTATGATAATAAAGAAAAAAGCCGGTCAGTAGGTTGTGGAAGCACTTCGCTCGTCGGGTGTCAGTATTGGTGGATGCACTTTGCAACTGGGCAGGGTACTTTTGGTGGATGTATTGAATTTGAAAGCAATGATAAATCATT